>DWHM01000180.1:0-10606 GCA_018247595.1 Losaria neptunus creber | reverse complement strand
GTCGGGGGGGGGGGGGGGCGGCCGCGGTGGGCGCGGGACGCGCTGGGGGCGGCGCGCGCCGCGCGGCTCGCCAAAAAAAAAAAAAAACACCCCCCCCCCCCCCCCCACCCACACCCCCATATACACACATACACACACACACACGCACACCTTGTATGTGGCTCGTATCGCTGCCGGTGAATAGCCGCCCGCCCGGCTGTACGTGTGTGTGTGTGTACTGACCGGTGTGTGTGTGCGCAGGCGTACCCGGACCCGGACTACAAGCTGAACAAGTCGTCGATGAGCGAGTCGGTGCTGAGCGCGCGCGACGCGGACCCCTCGCTGTCCTTCAGCGCGCGCTGCCCCGCCACGCCCGTCATGGTCAACTGGCGCGACTTGCACTGCCCGGCCTTGCCCACCATCAAGTGAGCCATCGCACCCTCCGCTACCCCGCTACCCCCGCTACCACCGCTACCCCCGTCCCTCACTACCCCGCTTACACCTACATAACGTTGCATTTATAATTGACATGGAACAAGCAACGCCAACGGAGTTGTTGTCAGTCGCGCGCTGCAGCGGGGACCGAGACTGAGGTCAGTGTCCAATTGTGTATTGCCCAAAAATGAGCAAACTAGCGTCTCTTGGAATAAACTTTTGTCCAAATCTCTGTATATCCTGGAAATATCTTGTGATAAAATAAAATAAAATAAAAATGAAAAAATGCAGTTTTCTCCAAAGATCAATGATCACGGTATGTCCCTGTGACGGACGATAGCTAGTCACACGATCTCGAGTGCGGGGCGCGGTCCGCGTCCGGGCACGCCGCGAGGGGGCTGTGTGTGTATGCGTGTGTTTGTGCGAAGCCCGCGCCGGCGCACAGTGCAATGTTGTCCCCTCAGGATGAGCTGGCTGCGCGCGGCGGCGCTGCGCGTGAACCCGAAGCTGAGCGCGGAGGGCGGGGGCGCGCTGCTCGCGCTCACCCGCCTCGAGCTCGCCAACAACGAGCTGCGCGAGCTGCCGCGCGACCTGTTCTCGCTGCTCAGCCTCAGGTGACCGCCGCCGCACTGCGCGGACCACACTCACGATACCCTCGTGCTGCGCGCGCCCGCCGAATCGAGCACAACCACAAAACTATACTGTACAAGTTCTAGATAAAAAACGCTAAACCGTGCAAGAGTGTGCAAACATCACTGCGTACCGGTACGAGCAGCGCCGCAGCCGGGGCAGTTCAGAGCTGCTAAGGGGAGCCCCGCATGCGCAGGGCGCGGCGCGGGGCGGGGCGGGGCGGGGCACGTCGCATTGTTATACTAATGGTATCAGATGAACATTCAGCTCGTCTGTTCGCTTTACGTCCAATCCATATTGCAATAGCTAACAAGTAGTGTACTCCGTGTTAGGTACCTAAATGCAGCTCACAATAAGCTGGAGCGGCTGCCGACGGCGGCGGATCCGTTGGAGGAGGAGCTGGTGGGGGAGCGGGGCCGGCGCGGCGGGCGGCGGGCGGCGCGCGCGCGCGGCCCCGTCTACACCGCGCCCGTGCTGCACGAGCTGTACCTGCAGGTACCGCGGCCGCAGCTCCAGCTCCGGCTCCGTTACACGAGCTCCACACGCGGTGTTGTGTGTCGGTCGGGTCGGGCCGCTGGGTGCGGAGGGGTTCGCCGTGTCCATTACACGTGCACAGGGTTCGACTAACTTTCATTAGGGAAAGTCGATCAATAAGTAAAATGGTTAATGAGTATTTGTTAATGACTTAATTCGCCACGTAGGAGGAACTCCGGACGCCCCGTGTGTATGGTTAAACAGATGCACCATCAGTTTAGTTACAAAGCTAATTAATTAGGAACCGCGTCGATGGTGTTGAATGTCCTCAGGACAACCGCCTGGAGGAGGTGCCGGCGGAGCTGTTCGCGCTGCCGTCGCTGAGCAGCCTGGACGTGTCCAACAACAAGCTGCGCGCGCTGCCTCCGCAGATGTGGAGCGCGACGAGCCTGCGCGACCTCAACGCGGCGCTGAACCACCTGCGCGAGCTGCCGGTCTGCTGCGGACACGAGGTCTGTGTGTGTGTGTTTGTGTGTGTGTATGTGTGTATGTGTGTGTCTGCCTGCCTGTGGCCGCGCAACACGGCGTGCTCTCTTGGCGGCCGAACGTTACATGCGAGCCCACAGCGCGCTGCACTGGTCGCCGTGAGCCATGCACAGATACAGGACAGCGCGTCCAGGTCCACGCAGCGGTCGCACTAACACCGCGTCACTCAGTAGACGCACGCGCGGCGGGACACCTCCACTCCACACCGCATCCGAAAGCAAGCTCCCGCCTGCGTGGACACGGCTAACGCGCGGCGTTTGCGTGCAGGCGGAGTGCGTGCCGGGTGCTGGTGTTGGTGCCGGTGCTGGTGCGGGGGCGGGCGGCGCGCTCTCCCCCGGCGAGCAGCCGCCCGCGCACAGCGGCCAGCTCGCGTTCGCGTCGCACTCCGTAAGACAACTCTTGCTACAATTAGTTGGAGTGTCCGCTCCAACTAATTGCACAGTGCAGGTATTTATCTATGTTCTTGCGCGTACTCTTATATGAAACGATGCGGGGAGCGGGGAGCGGGGAGCTGGGAGGAGTCTCCACTGCTAGCCGCCTCGCTCGCTAACCACTGCTTCTAAAGCTCGGCGGTGAGCGGTCTCTGACGAAGCAGAGTGACATTGCACAAGCATTGCTTTAACATTGTGCAGCTGCAGATAGAAGGGGATGGAGAGCGGTGCGTATTGTACGAGTGTGTGTCGTGTCGACAGAAGTCGTCGTCGTCGCGCAGCCCGTCGTTGGAGGGCGCGGAGAGCTCGCCGGAGGATGAGGAGGACGCGCCGGTGCCGGTCGGCGACCGCGCCGGGAACGCCGTGTGAGTACCGCCCGCGCGCCGGGGCCACCCGGGGCGGCTCAATTCTTTAAATAGTTGCGTACAGGCTTCCCTGTGAGCTCATTACTTCCGCGTACGCGTTGGTGATTAATGATTATTTATTGTCCGCCGGCAGCTGGTCGGAGGCGAAGCGCGCGCACGCGTGGCGCGGCACGCTCGCGCCCTCGCCGCCGCCCGCGCGCCCGCACCAGCACCAGCACCAGCACCAGCACCCGCCAACCGGAGCGCCGGGCGGGGGTGCGGCGGGGGCAGCCGGGTCGCCGCTCAGCTCGCTCAACCTGTCGCACAACCAGTTCACGAGCGTGCCGCCGCCGCTCGCCTGCCTCGCGCCGGCCCTCACGCGGCTCAACATGGCTTACAACTCGCTTAGGTGAGTGCGGAGTGAGCGGGGCGGGGGGGAGGGGGGGGGATTTAAATTTCCTACTTGAACACCTTCCGCAAATAGCGCTGTGTTTGGGATTGTTACCCCTTAGCTCACCACAAAAGGGATTCAGACTTCCCGGGCTGTAAGTGTAAGTAACGAGGTCCCCGGGCCCTGCGCTGGCCCCCGCCAGCCGCCGCGTTACTGAGGCGATGAAGCCGCCGTACTGCCGGTGTTAGTTTTGTTTTTGATACTTTATCTTTTACCTCGTGACCAATTTATGCATGATAACGTAAAATTAGTGATGCGATGCCGCAGGTCGATGTCCTATGTGACGTCATACCCGACCAGCCTCCGGCAGCTGGACCTCAGTCACAACGAGATCACCTGCTGGCCCAGTTTACCGCAGGTGAGCTGCACCGCTGTTGTCTGGACGTTCATTAATCTACTGTAGCGCAGGTATAATTGGAGAGGGGGAGGGGTTCCGCGGCGCCGACCTAATGGATCAGTACATTTACCAACACCAGGTGGAGAGTTTCGGGCTGTCGGACGGGGATCCGCTCGCCTGCTTCTGCCCTCACCCCCCGGGCGGGGGCGGGGGCGGGGGTGGCAGGGCGCGGCCGCGCTCCGGCGGCTCCGTGCGCTCGCAGCTGCTGAGCGCCGCGTGCGTTGCGCGGAGACACCTGCGGCTGGAGGGCCTGAGGACTTTGGTGAGGACGCTGTTCTATTTCCCTTGTTTACAATTTTTAATAGCCTCTATACAATAGCGAACAAAACCCTAACACGAAGAGGCAGAAAGTGATAAATAATCACATGGCCTCCACGAATATAAATTTCTACTAGATAATGTAAATGACCTTCAGATCCTGGCGAACAACCTGCTGACCCGAATCCAACTGACGACTGACGACGACGGGATCGTGAGCGCGGCGCGGGAGCGCTGCAGCCGCGACGAGGAGGAGGACGAGTGGGTGAGGGCGCCGGCACCTTCCCGCCGCAGGCGTCGGCCTGCTGGACGGGTTTATTATGTGTATCTGTAGCGGCGGACTGGCGCGGTGGTGTGCACGTCAGCCACCGCCGAGGAAATTAGTTAGTGTTGAAGTATAAAGGCTGAGGCGCCGTGTCAGCGTCTCGGTTGCGAACTAGATGTAACAAAGTGGATGTTAGGGTTGGTTTTGAGAACTACCCCCGCAGCACCGGTTGCTGCCGCTAAACAATACCGTGTAAATATCACTGTATTCCAGTTTGAATGACGTTGTGGTTATTGCGGTAATAATCTAAACGTTGATAACAATTTGGTTCAGTGTACTCTTACCATAGAGCTGGTCTGCGTCGCAGGGCTGCGGCTGGGGCGTGAAGGAGCGGCTGCTGTTCCCGCTGCTGTCGATGCTGGACGTTTCGTGCAACCTGCTGCGCGCGGTGCCGCCCGCCATACACGAGCTCACCAACCTCTCGGTGCTCAACATCAGCGGGAACAAAGGTGTGTGAGCTTGTACACTCGTAAAGAATTAGGGAACATCGAAAGTCCTAATGTGATCTAAAGGCGGCGGGCCATGCGGCGCGCGCTGGCAGCGCTGGCCGAGGCTCCAGTCGTGTGCGTCGTACGGAGGTGTCGTGTATAACTATTGACCGGCGGTGTACAGACATAACGGAGCTGCCGCCGCAGATGGGCCTGCTGACGCGGCTCTGGAACCTGAACACGGCGGGGTGCGCGCTGGGCGAGCCGCTGCGCTCGATGGTGCGCGGCGCGCGCTGCCGTAGCGTCGACGTGGTCGGCTACCTGCGCTCCGTGCTGCAGGAGGCCAAGCCCTACGCCAGGATGAAGCTCATGCTGGTGGGGGTGCAGGTGAGAGGGCGCCGTTCGCCGCGCGCTTTGATATTTGTTATAATCTGAACAGTGTTTTTGAATATTTCCCAACCGTTCACGTGACCATCAGCTGAAATTACTTGGCGAGACTGCAGGTAGATGTAAACCAGAGTTCTAATAACTGAAGTGAGTTGCGGCAAGCGGTGAGTTATGGCAGAGGCTGTCGTTGCAGGGCATCGGCAAGACGAGCCTGCTGGAGTGTTTGCGGCAGGAGTCCGCCATCCAGCACCGTCGAAAGCCCACGGATGTGAGTTAATTTGAAAGTGATTAGTCAATTGCCGGGATTGGATCCCGGGAGAGTTGTTTTATATTTTGATTAAGAAGTAACGTGTGGTAAATGTTGGCGCAGCACTGGGCGCGGCGCATGGGCAACAAGCCGCCGCGGCGCGGCAACATGTCCACCGTGGGCGTGGACATCGGCAGCTGGCAGTACGAGAAGCAGCGCGCCGCGCGCGGGCCCCTCACCTTCCGCACGTGGGACTTCGGCGGACAGCAAGAGTGAGAGCCCGCTTGTCGCTTCCCCCGACCCCCGACCCCCCGGACCGAGCCACACTCAGCGCGCGATGTGCTGCCTGGACGGCAGTAACACTGCCACGTTATTTCTCCCCGCAACAGTACATATACACTGGTGGTAGGTCTCTGCTGCTGGAGACCGTCTAGGCAGGTACCGCCGCAGCTTCTGTTTCTGCCGCCAAATATTAATGTCCGTACATTACTGTATTCCGGTTTGAAGGGTGCTGTATGCTGGTGGAATTACTGGGGTAACGAGACTTGACATCTTATGTCTGAAGGCGACGAGCTCAATGTAGTTCTGTGTATACCATCTTAACCAGCGCCACGTCTTTATGGGCAGGCGTAACACTTACTATGAGGTGAACGCCTTGCTCGTCTCGTCACATCGTTAATTAAAAAAAAAATGTTATGAAATTTTATTCTTATTTTGAGAAGTGATTCTCACTTTGAGCGGCGACCGCTCCGACGTCACGCTGCAACGTTACACCGCGTTGAGATATCTCCTGGGGTTCCTCTACTCCACCAGTTTCAATAACCATGCATTAGTAGTGATAACAATAATAACACCAATAACACCTTCTATTCAAACACATGAGAGCCCGCACGTTAAGCTGACGCACACCCCCCCTATATTTCGGTTGTTCTCGTGTGAGTTTGGTTGTGGGCCTGCCGCGCAGGTACTACGCGACGCACCAGTACTTCCTGTCGCGGCGCTCGCTGTACCTGGTGGTGTGGCGCGCCACCGACGGCCGCCGCGGGCTCGCCGGCGCGCTCGCCTGGCTGCGGTCAGTGAGAATTATCAACGAGAAAACATATTTACTAAACTTTTCTTTTTTTTAATTCAATACTCTGTGCAAGTATTGGTATGTTAATACTAAGTGCACGGGCTGGATGCTGTACGTGTTGAAGGAGCGCGCCGGCACCCGGTGCGGGTGATGCCGGTTCGGTTGGACCATGAACATGGTTAAAGCAGTAACAGGGTTTTATTTCTTAACAATTACCGACAAATTAACATTTTGTCGGTAATTGTTAAGAAATAAACAACAACATTTATACATGTATAAAGTAATACGAAAACAGTACTGAATGGAATGTATTTTGAATAACAGCCAACCACCACCTGCTCTCCATTGAAGTAAAAAAGCGAATGCATGAAGGGGGACACGTGTACTGTAATGTATCCACTCACAATCCCATGTTGAATTGACAAAACAGATGTCAGCTGTTGTTATTATCATCATAACGTTATGTATCATTAATGTTATTAAAAGTATTTGTGTCTACCGAGATAACGACTGGTGGTGAGTACATGGCCCATGAGCAGGAGGCGGCGGGAGGGCCCGACGGCACACATAAACCAAATTTTGTTGTTAACTTTTTCTTAATATTTTTATGTTAAATAATTTGTCGCACCGTGTGGCGTAACCTGGTACCTCTGTCCATGTGCCGCAGGTCGATCCAGGCGCGCGCGCCGGGCTCCCCGGTGATCATGGTGGCCACGCACTACGACCAGGTCGCCAACGTGAGTGCATCCCGTGTACTAGCCGCGCAGGGTACCTGTTGCCGCACTACTCGCCGTTGTGTCCGTAACTAGGTATACCTCTAATTGAACTGGATCCCCGCGTGGCTCGCTTCACCAACGGAGCGCAGCGCTGCGCTGTGCACTGTGGAATCGTGCCGACCAGCTTCGTGTAGTACTGGGGAGATCTAACTCTACCGCTTCAATACTATTGTTGTATATAATAATAAGTACCGTCCACCGTGCCCGCCACGTGTCACGTGTCATGTATCACGCGTCTCGTGACAAGTGACAAGTGAGAGGTCGCACGTGCTAACGCGGCGCGCGCGCTCCACAGAGCAGCCTGCCGGAGTGCGAGAGCCCGTCGGTGCTGCAGCGGCTGATCCGCTCGGCGGTGATGGCGGTGCCCGACGCGGACAAGCTGGGCCTGCCGCGAGTCATGGACTCCATAGAGGTGAACTGCCGCCACTGTTACCGCACTTAATCCTATCGTTCGCTGTTACTGCTTGTACTATAATTAGAAGACAAGAACTGGATCATACATCTTTACAGACGTTGACGGGTCGCGGCGGGCTCTCTGGATATCTATATAGATTTGGGTGCAAGGAGAGCTTTCCGCCGGATAGCTATACTCCCAGGAGCAGTAGCTACATTAGGTTAGGTTTATGTTAATAGGCCGTGGGCCCCGCGGTCCGCGTGCCCAGCATCAAATGAGCGGTATACGTCGCAAGAGACGGGTCAGTGTTATCATCATCAGAGAATATATAAGGGGAGCCCGCCGTGCGCCTAGGAATGAATAGTAGAAAGTGTTATATATTCAAAAGAAAGTGTTGTAAATTATCAATAAATATAATTACATAAAATTTAACGTAAATATTATTAGTGTTTTTGTTTATATTTTGCAAAAATATTTTCCTTGCTTTAAAATGAAAAACTTAGCCATTGGGAGAGATGTTAAAGAAGGGAATCATCATCAGCCCGCAGCGGTCCTCTGCTCGCAGACAATTAAATGTATCCGCGCCGCATGGCACACCTCCACCATGATGGTAACTGATTGGTTATATGAGCAGATGTTTAAGCGATTTTATTAACATAAATGCAGAATAGTAACAGTTGAGGTTGCGCGTGCGCAGGTCTCGTGCAGCACGCGCCACAACGTGCGGCTGCTCGCGGACATCATCTACTCCGTGGCCTTCAGCGTCAAGCCGCCAGGTGACTGCCCGCCCCGCCGCCCCGCCGCCCCCTGGACAACGGAAACATGGAAAATAAACTAACAAATTCCCCCGGAGCGCGTGCTCGTGTGCTCCGCTCGCACTAACACATACAAACACCAGATGCATGTGTATACACCCGGGTACACACGGGTATAGATATAAATAAATAAATTTTGAGTGTTGGTGTCGTGTCCACGGCGCGGAGCGCCCTCTGTCGACAGTGTCGGTATTCAGCGGCAATCATTCGTTCTGAGGAAGTTCGATCTTACCTCGTATACACATGATGAACAATGATTCTACCTAGTAACGAGTTTAACAAAGTGACCCGTCCCCGGCCGCAGGCAGCAAGGAGCCGCTGCTGGAGCAGCGCGTGCCGGCGACCTACCTCGCGCTGGAGGAGTGCGTCAGCGCGCTCGCGGCCGAGCTGCGCGAGCCGGTGCTTCGTCACGAGGACTACCGTCGGCTGGTGAGCAGCGGCGCACTCTCCCCTGTTCTCCTCCTGCACCACGCCTCACTGACCACCGCATCCCCCGCCCGCAGGTGACACAGTACATGCAGCAGCGCAACCTGAGAATGTTCCGCGACGCGGCCGAGCTGCACCAGGCGACCATGTTCCTGCACGAGAACGGTGAGCGACGAAGTCCTCGTGACGATTCAATTTCCGCAGGAGTTCCGTTACTGGTAACCTAACAGTAGCTTAGTTCTGTCGCCGAGCAGCATCGAGGTAAAGATGTAGGAATATTGCCGTGTTAAGATTTAAAGGCTATTTATGGAATTATTGAAGTAACGCGGCTGGAGACTGGAGGCTGGAGGCACCAGGTGATTAGTGCAACGTAGTGCCTTAGGACCGTTCGAGCTACATCGGATGAACGGGCCCAACATCCCATCGCTCTATTGTGTAAGAAGAGCTTCCGCAACCTTGTCAATTCCCCGCGCGTTGCAGGCGTGCTGCTGCACTACGACGACGCGACCCTCAAGGAGCTGTACTTCGTGCGGCCGCAGTGGCTGTGCGACGTGCTCGCGCACGTGGTCACCGTCCGCGAGGTCAACCCGTTCGCCAACAACGGTAACCATGCTGCTTATTTACCAATTAGTTAATTAACCGTTTCGTGGACCTTCGAGCCGCGTAAATGCCTCTATACAAGTGTAATGATGATGTTCCATGGCGGTTTCTCAAACTCCGGCGCAGGCATAATGAAGGTGGAGGACCTGGCGCACGTGTTCAAGGCGTCCCCGCTGCTCGCGCGCAGCGAGGAGGCGCGCTCGCTGGGCGTCTCGCTGCTCAACAAGTTCGAGCTGGCGCTGTGCTGGGACGCGCGCGTGCTGCTGGTGCCGCCGCTGCTGCCCGAGCGCGAGCCCGCCGCCGCGCAGGTCAGTGGCGGGGGCTCCGTCTCCTTATACCGCAATGCAAGGGTTTGTTAATCGGCGGGTACCGTGTGCTACGAGAGGAACGTTAGAGGGCCCAGAGGTAATTGAAGAGTGCTCAAGCTCGCTGCAGTTATATTATAAAGTAATTAAAATATTAAAAAAAATATATATATATTGTCTGTCTGTGATTGGAGGTTACAATGCGGTTGATTTTGAAAGTGCAGTGTATCTAAGGCGCGTGTGTGTGCGCTTGCCCCCAGCTGGCGCTGCGGTCGCGCGCGTGGCCGGGCACGCCGCGGCACGCGCGCCCCGCCGCTTTCGCGCCCGCCCCGACACACGCACACGCACACGCACACGGACACGCATCCGAGTGTGAGTCCACGCAAGTATTAACACACTATAAGCACGCGCGCGTCTTGAAGAGATGACCTTTAATACATAATTCTTACTGCCTTCGTTTGGAGCGCTCGTTTCATTCCGACTCTTTTCACTGCTGGTAGGTCTCTTGCCGGAGACCGTCTAGGTAGGTACCGCCCCAGCTCCTATTTCAGCCGCCAAATAGTAATGTGCAGACATTGCTGTGTCCCGGTTTGAAGGGTGCTGTATGCTAGTGGAATTACTGGGGTATCGAGATTTAACACCTTGTGTCTCAAGACGGCGAGCGCAATGTGGTGCTGAGTACACCATCCTAACTAGCGCCACGTTGTTACGGGCAAGGGTATCACTTAGCATCAGGTATTGCACGTCTCGTCGCCTCGTCGAATAAAAAAACCTCGCTTGCCAGGTGAACTGTTTCATAACGTGTACGTGTACGTGTACGTGTACGTGTACGTGTACGTGTACGTGAACGTGAACGTGTACGTGTACGTGTACGTGCGGGGGCTTA
>DWHM01000179.1:0-10610 GCA_018247595.1 Losaria neptunus creber | reverse complement strand
TGACTGGTAGAGAATGCCATATGGCATTAAGTCCGCCTGTGTACTTATTGTTTTGTGCATGAAGCATTATAAATAAAATAAATAAATAAATATCACAATACATTTTCATATTTACAGAGCGAAAGAGGAAATAAAGAAACAGCAGGAGTTAGAAATAAAACAAGAGCAGGAGCGCGTAGAAACAGAGAGGTTAATGGAGGAAGCGAAAAAAGAGGTCTGAATGTTTTTATAAATATTTTTATGGTCTAAAAATTTATATAGGGTTTTTAAATGATCCTATTCTCTACTAGAGACTAGCAAAGTGATAATGTTAATTGTGAAACGAGATGTGAGATGTGAACCTTTGATATTGGCTGGCTGTACATTTGATCTCAACACCACATGGTGGTAGGTGTCAGTGAAGTGGAGCATGCTCGCTGACATTCCTCTAGCTCTGTAAAAACTATATCGTACAACCTCCACAAATAGTGGTCCCTGGAATCCAATTAAGACTTTCGTGTTACTTGGAAAGACTTTCATGGACGTTTAAATATATTAAGTGGACCACTGTCTTTACTTGCAATTACGCTTTTTTTTTCCAATGTATTGTCTAGAACATATTGCTACCTGACCATTAAAACCGCCCATTGTACATTTCTGTTTGTATTGTATTACATATTCAGAGGAGTGCAAAGGGTCTCGCACAACACCTTACGGGACCCAAGCCGACCTCACCTGCTCGTGGTGTACCCTGGTAATCAATAAACGAGGCTCTGAATTCCCAACAACCTGCATTGGGCCAGCGTGGTGGGATACGGCCCAAATCCCTTCACTATTGAGGGAGGCCAATGTCCAGAAGTGGACTTCTATCGGCTGATGAGGATGTAATTCAGTGTACTATAGAGAGTATTTTTTTTTTTATTATATTATTGAGAATGTTCGTCAGGCGATGCGGGCGGGCGCAGCGGCACGCGTTCCCGTGGAGCCGTGCGCGGGGGAGCGCGAGCGCGAGGTGGCGCGGATCCGCGTGCGCCTGCCGCCGCCGCACCACGACGCGCTCGAGCGGCGCTTCTTCGCATCGGATACGCTGCAAGTGAGTACGACGCCCTGTTACATCGCACTCATGTAAAACTTCAACACTACTTTATAGAATCATTTGTCTTCACCGGTATTTCCGATTCACTGGCGGTCATATAGTCTGCTGTCACCGCTGAACTACAACACCAGGCGGGTCGCAGGCCCGAGAGTCACCCAAGTGGGATAAAAAAAAATCAATACAACATGTAGGCCTTCGAGAAAAGAGAGTATAGCTACCTCCTTCAAAGTCGGCAACGCAATCGCAACACTGGGTGATGCCACTGTCTATGAACATCAGTAATCACTTTCTATTATGTGTAATGTTTGCTCTTTTGCCTACTTTCTTTATAAAAAAAAAGCTAACCGCACATGCTCAGCGTATTTGATAAATGAACTTTACTATCTCTATATGAGAGAAGACTAGAGTCTCAAGAGTGAGAACATTAAGAGTTTTAAAAAAACAAATTCTGGATAAGTAATTATTTATATGTATATTTCTTTTTAAACTTCAGGCATTATTAGACTTCCTGGCATCGAAAGGGTACCCTCAAGAAAACTACAAAGTCATCTCTAGCTGGCCTAGAAGAGACGTACGTGTTATTGTTATTTTTTTACCTATCTTTTTTTAAAATCTATTAATATTGAAGATATTGTTTTAAATGAAGTTTATCATCTTTTTCGTAATAACAATTCTACCGAAATACAAATGCAGTTGGACAACTTTTAACACTGCCTATGATTTGACACTCAGTGCCGTTTTCCACTCCGCAGCTGACGACAGAATCTCACAACAGTACACTGAAAGCCCTGAAACTGTATCCGCAAGAGACCGTAATGCTGGAGGAGCGGTGAAGACCGCCGGACATGCGCCGGCGAACGCGCGCCCCCGTACCGCCGCGCCCGGACTTCCTGTCCACCAACCCAAATTTATCCCACTGAGATATTTTTTTTTCCAGTCCTCATTCCATTATGGCGGGTCATCGTTTGTATCGACCGGCGACCACAGTTGCACGGTCGAATCCGGAAGCGGTTAAATACACTTTTTATATATAAATCGAAGTTTCAAACTCCTTTGTTTTAATTAATTATAATACATACATTTTTCGTGATAGTAGGAAATATGTATATATATATATATACGTCATAATATATTATTTTTACATAAACCGTCAAATGCTATTTATTATTAATAGTGTACGTTTGAAGCCGTGATCGTTCATTTTCTGAGGCGGCCTCGCTATATGCGTCGAGGAGGCACGGGTTTATTTTCCACTGAGTTTGAGCTTTTGGTGAAGGTAAACATTGTGGAGAAACGGCGTGTTCCAAGATCGACAGCTTTCATGAACACGACATCCGCCAACCTTCACTTCGCGAGCGTGGTGGATGTATGACCTTGACTCTGTGGGAGCGGGCCCCACCGAGTCTTAATCGTGCGTACATTATGATTTTATTTTTTAATGTGTTTGTGTGTTCAACGAATATGTCATAATGAAAAATAAAATTTGTATCGGATTCAATGTTATCGCGGCCATTTTAGAAGTGTCACTTGGCATTAAGGATTTGTGTTTGGTATTTTATTAACGTCTAAAACTTCACCGCATCGCAAACATTGGATCAAATGTTTGAATTTTTTTTAATTCTATAGAAAACTGTGTGATTTGTAATTAAATTTTGGACAAACATTTGTCGAAATGTTTTGCCATGTACCCTTGTAAATTTATTTCGTTTGCTGTATTAAGGGTTTTATTTATCGAAATATAACTTAGTATACTAATGCGGCGTTTATAATGTAATTCGGTAATAATAGCTTGCTTTAAATAAATGTCCTCCGATGGCGACAGAGTATGTATTCATACTGGTAAAATATTAAGGTTTATAGGTCACTTATTTTGTTAATCGTTACATTAAAAAAAAAGCCGAAAATAGAATAGGAGAATGGCTGTGTGGATTTCTTTCATTGTCTTCATCATCGGGGATGACGAGAAAAAATCATAGCATCCTGAAACGAAGTAAAATGTTTTTGAACGCGATACGTTTCTTAGAATTTGTAAAATAGAATTGTTTTTATATTTATTGAATTGAAATAATATTAATATTATTACATTCAATTTTATAATATTAATCTCCCAATTCTGGGCCGTTCAATGTTTTTCCTTTTTTTTATTGTTTAAATCTCTAATGGAAAGACGGGAATATGTATAAGTTAATCTAACGGATTTTTTTATAAATTAATGCAGCTGCCTGAATTTTGCGTTTGTATTTTGTGGCTACTTTATTTTTTATTTTTTTTTCTTAATAAATACGTGTTAATTGTATACTTTAAAAGAAACCTTAGTCTCCGGGTTTTTTTTTAATGTCAATTTCATGAACACAGAGTTGTAACAAGGCAGCTGCAGCGAATGCATACAATATATAATCTGTGTCTCGGTGGCGTCGCGATCGCGTTGTTTGGAACTTGTCATTTTGTATCACACTCTGATATACAAAGCAGTGTTCTGTGAGAAAAGTTATTTACCAGATTGATTAAATAGACGATACGAAAATGTGGATAGTTGTTTCAGTTTACCCTTTTTTGTCATTTATTTCCAAATCTTATAAATTATTTGTTTCTACTTTACAAACGTTATGTGAATTCAATGCGAATGGAGTGGGTCTTGATGTGACACATGACCTTCAAATGTCCTCTGCTATTTACAATCATAATTTTTTTGTACAGAAATGTATTAGTGCTTGATCAGATTCCATGTGGTATTCAGTGGTAGTCTTGTAACAGGCTTCATTCCTCCTGGCATGTACACATCATGACAAGCCGGATAGCGCAGTTGGTAGTGCACCTGCTTTCTGAGCTAGAGGCTGTGGGTTCGACTCCCGCCCATGACCAATCTTTGTATGCATGAATATATCGATTGGTTGTGTGTCTGGGTGTTTATTTATATTTATATAAGTATGTATATTTATCGGTTGTCTGGTACCCATAATACAGGCTACTTCTATAAGCCTAGTTTGGGATCAGACGGCTTTGTGTTAAGTTGTCCCCATGTTTATTATTATTTATTATTATTAGTATATTCCCTGAGTTCAGACTTTTATTTTCCAATCACAACTTTTCTCTTCAAGAATGTTGTTATTTATTTATATATATTTACATTTATTATAGGTTAAGTACTGGACATAGCCGCTGATATTGGCTGGATTTGGGCCATCTACCGCCACGCTGGCCCAATGCGGGTTGTGTGAGAAGCCAGAGCCTCGTTTGTTGATTAGCAGGTTGCACCATGAGCAGAAGAGGTCGGCTTGGGTCCCGTGAGGTATTTAGTGGACCCCTTACACCCCTGTTAGTTTTGAATAGATTATACTGTTTTTGTTTATAATTCAATAGTATCAAAATAATGTTATAATCATCATCATCATCATCGTCCTGCAGTCCACTGCTGGACATATACAATATTATACACATCGTTATTTTTTTTTAAATTCATTTGCAATGATCGCAATAATAATCTGTTAATTATACACCGCACCAATAATTTGTATGTGAGTCCAATGAAATGCAAAATGTGACCTTAATTACATTGAAACTCATTAAACAAACTTTCATAATTACGTTTTGGTTTTTTAACCTACCACTCAAAAAAGGGGTGTTAACATTAAATAGTTTGGAGAATCGATAGTTAAAAAAATCCAAGTATAATCTAGAAATAGGTTTATTCAATAGCAGAAGAGTATTATTCACAATATAAGGCAATACTAAATTTAGAGGTCATTTAATTAGTTTATTACTATGTTTCTAGTGGTTTTCAGTACCCCTGGTTATAGACCTGTGCTGACTGATATCCTGACCAGATATCACAGAGTATCCAACCTTATATACATTGATCACAGCCTGAACACCACAGAATGAGATCTTGAAGTCTTCTAGTAGTATACTCTTTTTTGTTCGCGTGGGAACTCTTCAAAAGATACCCTTCTTCTGGGGGAAGGTCAGGGTTATTTGGGATTTATACCCACTGAAACCTAATTAGTGGTATACCTAGTATTTGATTTATTTATAATAATAACCCTAACTGATGGTAATACCTTTTTTTCGAGTGGGAAATCTAAAGATATCTCCTTCTGGGTGGAAGACAGAGTTGAGTTGATCTATGGAACTCACCAGTGCCTCCTTGGACTGCTGCTGAGGACTACCCTGGGAGAGCTGTTACCCTCCCCAGCACATATTGTGGTAGGACAAAGTACCAGACCACCTCGTACTTGTCCGGTCCAGCATTTAATGGACAATGAGGCCTTCAATGCCCGCGAACCCAAAATAGTACCCATGATAGTACCTAACCATCTTATCTATTGAAACTAGGTCTCTTTTTAGAATGTATGTATGTGTGTGTGTCAGAATTTCGTTGTGTTGGTGCCTTGGATAAACAGTAAGGCCGATCAAAATGAAACTTGGCGTTAATATTGAGATGGGTAAGGAGATGGTTCTTAACCATATCCGGTGGCGGTCGGCCAATCGGAAGTGGTGCCGAAAGTCAGTAAGTACCATAACTATGCATATTTTTAACATTATCTTTATACAAATATGTCCGTCGTATAAAAATTACTATTTATATGTAATTCCGGTATAACCGGCCAACCGGAAGTGGGACTGAAAGTAACCAAGTACATTAACGGTGCATATTTTTGATATATTCATTGAAGTAAAAATGTTTGCGTAAAAAAAATTACTTTTATGTACTTCCGATTCTGGTCGACCAACCGGAAGTTGGCCAAAAAGTCGAAATATATGCGCAGTTCCGATACAGATATATCGCAAAATTGACAGTGGAATAAGCAACGTGAACATTTCAATTTAATATGAGACTTTGTATTTTTGACGGATATTATTTGATGTTTATACGGAACTCCTATTTAAATATTTATACAAACCGTCTTGACCCCCTGTAGGATATATATTGGGTGGCTTTTGATGTTTAATCCCCTAACGCCTCCTCGGAAAATGTATTGGAGGAGGTCACATTATTTATAGATACTACCCTTGCTTTGTTCAAAAGCTCAAATCTAATAGTTCTAAACAAAGGTCTTCAAAGACTTATATTTTTTAATCAATATCTCATTTATTGACTTTTCTTATTACCATGCTATTTATTTATATATTTTATTTCTCTCGTCTTACTGGATTGCCTGGAAGAAATCGCTTATAGCGATAAGGCCGCCCTTGCTAACATTTAGATTATAAGTTCAGTTAATTACCTGTATCATTATGCAAGCAATAAAGAAATTATTAATAAATCAATCAAACTAAACGTTATGATAGAGTTGACTGATGATCATCATAAAATATATAAAATAGTGAGATAAACTCGTAATAAGTTTGTATGTAAGGGGTCCCGTGTGTGGGACCCAAGCCAACCTCACCTGCTCGTGAAGCCAACTAATCAACAAAGGAAGCTTTGGCTCCCCACAGACGTGGTAAGAGATGGCCCAAATCTTCCCACTATTGGGGGAGGCCTATGTCCAGCAGTGGACGTCTGTCGGGGGATGAAGAAATTTGTATGGCGGCACGCTCTCTAAGTCTCTGAAAGTTTCCGGTTTGAACTTGAGCTTCCTCTAAAAGACGGCAGCTTTCATGGATGACCTATTCTTTTATTTTATTATACGAGACGACAAAACGACGACAAACGACGAGCAAGGCGTTCACCTGATGATAAGTGATACACCTGCCCATATTATGGTTAAGATGACACAGCATCACATTGCGCTCGTCGCTTTGAGACGTAAAGTATTAAGACTCGTTGCCTCAGTAACTTCACTAGCATACAGTACCTTTCACACAGTAATATTTGTACAGTACTGTAATTAAGCAGATTTAGTGTGGTACCTACCACCGGTAAATCTTCCTTCCAGTGGGTACCAATGGGTTCCACTCTCTCCTTGTCTCTCTCCTTGTCTCTGTCTCCAGTGCTGTGTTTCGCGATCCTTTTGATAATATCATGCCGCAATCCTTCACAGAACAGCATTATTCAGCAAACGTATTAACCTCTGTATAAAACGGCGAGCTGAGCATTTATTCAGCGAGCAACAACAATACATTGTTGCCTCTTCAGCAACATTGTTGCACGAGGATCCTTTGTTGCTTTCGTGCAATAAATTTACTTTATACATTACAGAGTTTTTCATAATTAATCGTCCGCTTGCTCGCTCTTAAAAATCTGGCGAAAATTTGTTAAATTTTACTAACTATTATATAAAGGAATTTTCCTGTTTTAGTTCTCATATTATTAAAAACTAAAATCACTATTAAAATACTTACTATTGGTTAGTAATTTAGGTGATAAGATACACAAAATAATGTAATACGAGCTAGTTACTTTACATCAGCCTATAATCATTGACATTCATCTTTAGCTTCCATACTATTATTCTTTAGGCGATTGTTAATTATGGTAATGGTTCTTCATCAGCTGATGAAGGCTTCTCCAATTAGTGGCGCAATTTGGGCCGTTTCTTACTACACTGGCCCAATGCAGATTGGTAGGTAGCCAGAGCCTTGTTTGTTGATTAGCAGACTGCACGCCGAACCGATATAAACTAGTTAGTACTAAACGAATTAATTAATTAAAATTAAGTGAGCGGGTAGGAACAGGATAAGGCCGGGGATCAAAGGCAATCCCGGTAATAAATTAATAAATAATCTATTGTTGTTTAAAAGCGACGGTATCCGGTTAAGGTAATATTTTACCCTCTCAGAGTAAATCATAGTCGAGTCCACCTGCGCCGCGGCCGGCTGCGGCGGCGCCTCTGCGGTAATTTGTTTCGTAATATTACTGCGCGCCTTTACAAAGGGTTTACTTATATAAAAATAATAAAAAAAAGTTTCTACTTAACACAACTCTAACTTAGTTAGATACTAAACTTACTTTGATTGTATATTTTGCTATAAACCATTATAAGAACTCATAATCAACAGCCGATAGACGTCCACTGCTGGGAGTAGGCCTCTCCCAATATTGGGAGGATATGGGACGACTCCCACCACCATGGTTCAATGTGGTTGGGAACCAGAGCTGCTGGTAGGTCTCTTATCAGAGACCGTCTAGGTAGGTACCACCGCAACTCTTATTTCTACCGTCAAATATTACTATGTTCAGATTTGAAAGGTGCTGTATGCTAGTGAAATTACTGGGGTAACGAGACTTAACACCTTACATTTCAAGACGATAAGCGCAATGTGGTGCCGTGTATACCATCTTTACCAGCGCCGCGTTGTTATGGGCAGGCGTATCACTTACTACCATGTGAACACCTCGCCCGTCTCGTCGCCTCGTTTTTTTAGTAACATTTTTTATAAAAAAAACTATACATGTATCTTAATAATAAGATACTAGAAATAGGATTAGTTCACTGGTTACTGGTGGTAGGTCTCTGTTGCCGGAGACCGTCTAGGTAGGTACCGCCGCAGCTCCTTTTTCTACTGCCAATTAGTAATGTGCAAACATTACTGTATTCCGGTTTGAAGGTTGCTGTATACTTGTGAAATTACTGGGGTAACGATACTTAACACCTTACGTCACAAGGCGTAGAGCGCAATGTGGTGCTGTGTATACAATCTTAACCAGCGCCACTGGGCAAGCGTATCACTTACCATCAGGTGAACGCTTTGCTAACCTCGTCGCCTCTTGAATAAAAAAAAATTGTTGTGGTGCAAACGTTTCATATCCAAGGTTCTACTTCTGTTTTTACCTATACCTTCTCATTTCTCATATAAACATAACAAATCTTCATCAGCCAATAGACTTCTACTGCTGAACATAGGGTATCCCCAAAAGTGGGAAGATTTGGGCTATCTCCCACCACCCTGGCTCAATAAGGGTTGGTGGTAGCCAGAGCCTCGTTAGTTGATTATCAGGCTGCACAAGCAGGTGAGGATGGCTCGGGTCCCGTGAGCTGTTATGTGGGACCCCTTACGCCCCCTCAACAAATCTATACAACCGTAAATATCCACTGCTATATTCTAAACTCTCTCGAGGAAAGCTTCAAGGTATATAAGCTTAAAGCTCTCGCCGGTGAGTATTATACGAATACTATTCGTGTAGTAGTTTATTAACTAAGTTCCACTTTAACAGGGACCGAACCAAAAAAACGAGGTCCTAACAGTCACTTAATTTTTCGTATAAAACGCCGGTGAATAAAAAAAAATGTGTTTATTTTTATTTATCAAACGTACCCTCCGGGAAGATCGTAACTTTTAAAGTGTAATATAATTTTATTGGGAGCGGAAGCTCTTTATTTTATGAAATGTATCGAAAGCTATTGTTTACGTTATTTACGGTTAGGCAGGCTTCAAATCAAGAAAAAAGAGTCTTCGTTTGGTTCCAATATCACTTTATATTAAGTGTCTTTTAGCCCCAAAATGGTGAAGGGTGTTCGCTGAAAATGCTTGGCTCAGCCGGAGTAGAAAACTTGTAATGTTACTATATGTAAAAGGTAGTAAAATCAAACTTTATAACTATTTGGGGCCTTGGAATCGAACCTTGGATAACCATGTCACATAGTTATAACTTAGCTCTTACATAGAGGCAGTTAAGTATAAAACGTTTCTAAGATGCACAGTAAACTATTTTTTTTTATTCTACGAAGCGAAGAGACGAGGAACGCGATCACCTGATAACAACATGGCGCTAATTAAGATGGTATACACAGCACCACATTGCGCTTGTCGCCTTGGGACATAAGATGTTATGTCTCGCTACCCCAGTAATTTCACAAGCATACAGCACCATTCATACCGGAACAGTAATGTTTGTACATTACTATTTGTCGGTAGGAATAAGAGCTGCGGTGGTACCTAGACGGTCTCCGGCAAGAGACCTTCCACCAGTAAACTAATCCTGTTTGTAGTATGTTATTACTAAGACACATAAAAGTTTTCTTTATAAAAAATGTTACTAAAAAATCGAGATTACCAGACGAGCAACGCGTTCACCTGATAGTAAGTGATACGCCTGCCCATAACAACGCGGCGCTGGTAGAATGGTATACACAGCACCACATTGCGCTTATCGCCTTGAAATGTAAGATGTTAAATTTCGTTACCCCCAGTAATTTCACTGACATACAGTAACCTTCAAACCGGAACACAGTAATGTTTGCATAGTACTCTTTGTCGGCTGCAATAGGAGCTACCACCACAGCTCCTACCTAGACGGCCTCCGGCAAAAAAGACTTCCCACCAGTAAACTTCTTGTAACATTACCTGAGATCCTTTGCTAATTGCTAACCGTTACATTACTTGACGCTAACCCCCCGTCCCCCTCTCCTTCCCTTTGTCCCCCCTCTCACCGGAATTAGAACCCAAAAAGAGAGTGGAAACAGAACCAAAGCCCCCACACCCAAAGTAACATCGATTCAATGTAAAGTTTCACGCTTCGCCGGGGCCCGCAAAAATCTTGGTCAACCGCACGGACCCCGCGGGACCCGGAGCGTAATGGAAACCGTTCCAGGACTCGTTAATGAAATTGTATGTGGTGAGGGGTATCGAGGAGGGGCGAGAGGAGGGATAG
>DWHM01000178.1:0-10620 GCA_018247595.1 Losaria neptunus creber | reverse complement strand
AAATAAGAAAGATTTATCCCTTTTCAAAAACTATTTCAATTTCTGTCTTCAATAAAAACTGTTTCATAATTTTAACAAAATCATTTTTTAAATTTCCTTGACATTAGCTAATATTATTCTTTTTACGCCAAACTGTAATAAATCGTAGAAGAAAATTGATAATCAGGTCAATACATAATATAGGAAATTGTATGGTTTGATAACACTATACGTTTTTTTAATAAACATTAAAAAAAAACTTGATTGCAGACCTGCCAGGTAGATCGCCGACCTGATGAAGATTGATGGGAATTGTTGGATGTTGGTAGCATCGAACCCTTCACGCTGGAAATTTGGGGAAGTTCAGCAACGGGCAAAGACGTGCTAAAATGATGATAATGATGACAATATAACTAATATATTATATATAATAAAATTGATAACTGAATTATTATTATTTGTATCGCTAATAAACAGTGTAAACGTCTTCACCAATATTACCTTTAATAACAAAGTTTTAAACTAACATCCTTCATACCGTGAACTAAGAACAAAGTTCAGTTGTGTACAAACTCTAAACATTACGTTAATTACTCTGGAACACCTTCAGGATTTACTGCGAACGTACACAACATACTTACAGCATGGCAACTCATTATTAAAACATTATGACTAAAATACGATCCCATGTAGATATTTCTAGTTAGATCTCTGTTGCAGGAGACTGTCTAGTTAGATTCCACCACAGCCACCATTTTTACTGGCAAGCAGTAGCACAGTGTCCGATATGAAAATCGTTGTTACTACCTAGATAACTTCCATAAGTTAATAGGGTAATGGAGAATTAACATCTGAAGTCTCAAAATAACTAGCACGATGTGGTGCAGTGTATATATACACTTCTAACTATCATCACATTGTTAAGGGTAGGCGTATTACTTACTCGTATGTCTTGTCCAATAAAAAAACAGTTTCCGAAGTAATTTTGTATGCTAGAATATACTCTTTAAACTAGAACTCAAATACATTAGCACACTACAACTTAGCGGCAGAGTTTTGAACTCTTGGAAAACGTATGATAAGACTTGCCGTGGCTTTTCCTCGGCTCTTCGGTAGACTCGGCTTATACTTACCAAAAATCACACTCCAAACCCGACTTCCGACGCAAAAAAACCCTAATTTAGTTGATTTCATTTAATCCGAACAAAGGTTTGACAAAAAGTAAACTAAATTCCGTCACAGAGTCACGAACGCCATTACGCCGCCAAATAACGCAATACATCAAGTCAATCCCCCGTCTAAACTTTGCAAAGACTTAAAGCACTGATACTATCACACAAATGAGAACAGCGCTGATAATAAACAGTGATGTATCACATTTGCCATATACTATAGCTCCAAGAATTTATACAGAAGTATTTTACTGTAGCAATTTCGTTTTATCTTTAGTGATTTTAATGTTCAGGGATGTCGTTGTACTACATTCTTCTATTATTTATAGTTCATATTCTTATTTCATTTCATTTCTTATTACCCCTTATAACTAATCTGTATTAATAACTTCTTATTTCTTCTTTAACCTGATGTAAAATTTCATTAGGCTACTCCTCCCAAGACCTACCTTTTACAAAGCAAGCTAGTTTAACCTTTTACAGTTATTCAAACTTATTGACTGCCTCAGTGACAGATAGTTTAATTTCACGGTCATACAAGATAAGGAGTTTAGTTTGTGGTAGAACTTTTCCGAACTCGTCTGGCTAACTACCACATTCGTATTGTAAATTTGCAACCATAAACAACATTAGTGTTCCGGACATAAAAGCCAAAGTGTTCTGAATCAGCATACTTCAACATCTACGGCATTGTCACTTAAAACCATTTGAAATTAGGGTTGAATTTCGATGGTAGATTAAAAAAAAATACGTAATTGCTTAATGGGAACAAGCGTAAGTATTTAAATGAGGTAATTATGTGAGGTCGTTTATTAAATCCCGCAGAAATCCGAGATGCGGCTGCTAAATTATTAGTGGAGAGCGCGCTGCGGCGCTCGCCCTGCATTTTATGCGAGGTGATTATATCCCGTGGTGCAAGCTTTACGATCGTATTAACTAAATATGATAAACGTTTTACTTCATTAAAGCTTCGTTATGTTATGAAACAGTCAACGCTTAAGCTGATAATTACCACCTCACAAATCACCTCAAAAATTATCAGGTAACAAATGCACTATTGTCATAGACTATAAGTAATTAACTAAACGCTATAAAATCCGTAAACATTACTTAAATTTAATGTTATAAATCCATCTAATTGTAAAAAATCGTGTTGATATCAATATGTTATGTAGATTAGCAGAATTTAGCTTCAAGGAATGGCCGATGTGAAAGTTTTTTTACACTAATGAAACGATTACCATCAATAAACCCTTTTAATATTGATATTAATGTTGCGTTCACCAAATGATAAATAAATTTATCCATAATAATTTTTTATTAGTTTTGTGGTCTTGGACAGGTGTTCCGATATAAACTTAGCTCGAGGGGTAAATTCCAATAACGGTAGCTCCGGGATAGATCATAAATCCAGGATCCGATCGATTGATAACGACCCCGCAGCGGTCATTCGATATCCACCATTGTTTGTTTTCTTATCCTCTTAAATATTACATTTGACTAGTATGTATCGTTTACGAATAGGATAGCATTGTGTCCCTTAACGTAAACATTTATATGTTTTTTTATTTGTACTCTCTGTTTTGATTAGATTCTTTTATACTCTGTAAGGTGTAGTTTTAGATAAGGGAATATTTTATAATGCATATTTTTTTAAGAATAATGTTTGGCTGGTGTATTAATACTATTTATCGCCAATAGTTAAAGCAAATATCATATATTCAAAGTATAATTGATATTTAAAATGAAAGGCGCAGTATTGCATTATTAAATATTTGTTAATCACAAATTAAACGTATCTGTTTAATCAAACAAAAAGAATATGATTCTCGCTTTGAAAAGACGCTGTCTATCGTCGTGTCGAAAGCCGTAGATAAGATCAGACCTTAACATTTAAAAACGAATGTTTTGCTTTAGAAACAAAACATTGTTTATGTACATGAAGACAAGCTGTAACGATGCAATCGGTCCACGAGACCTCAAGGTGATAGAGAGCACATATGATTCGTACTTACTATTTGCAACTCAATACAGACGTAAAGAAAACAATTTTATCTGTTTGTTTGCTGTTTATAAGCTTAAATTGTTAGTCTCTTGTATATATTATATTTTTATAATGTAGCCTATGTTACGTGTTATACAACATAAGCTACATGGGTAGGAAAGTTCATATAATAGTATACTTTTTGTTTTATTATTAAATTATGTGATATTTGTTATTCCGTTATTATAAACAGATACTACAATATTATTTATTTATTTATATATGTGTTTAACGTACTCATTATGTGTACATTGCTAGTGAGGTATTAAACTATATCTCTATGATTTACGATTTGTGTTTAATGCTTTCGTACACATTAGATAATAGAACAGTTGTAAATGTAATGAAACAAAGTCCTTTTTATGTTCCCACTGCTGGGATTCAGGGCCTTCATAGAGAGAGAGACAGGGACAGATCCACAACGCTGGAGTATTGAGGGTTGAGGAAAGGTATTGTTTTAGGAACATGTCGGTTTCCTCACGATGTTTTGCTTCACCGGAAGTTCAAGTTCAGTAAGGATCGAACCCACAACTCATCTAGGAGTATGATAGCCTTAAAAACTGGTCTATCATGGCTCCTTGATGAAAACTACGTTTAAATATAAACATCTAACTCTGTTCCTACTGCTAGGTTTCCATCATCTACCATGCTGTTATATATACCATACCAGGGTCGGCAACACGTTAGTGATACTTCTGGTGCTACTGGCGATCATAGGCTACTCAAGACAGAGTGTCACCAGGTTGGTTAAAAAATGCTGGTCAAGTGCGAGTTGGCGGATGTCCTTGCTCGATGAATAAGCAGATTTTTTCTTCAATATAAATTCAAACTTAGTATGGCGAAGTTCCATAACACTTACAACTTAACTATCTCCGGCTCGGATTTTGATTAATTTATTTCAATTAAACAATTACCACGCTATTCTGTGCTTAACTTAAGATCATAATTAAGTTCGCCAACTTGTCGGTGCTCCCTATTTCAATTTACTACTGTAATCAAGTTTTTATTCTTCAAACGTTAAGTAGAACATCGCTGGGGTAATAAGCGAAACGTTCTTACTATAGAAGATGAGGTATTATTTAAGATCATTTAACTTAACAATTTTATTTATATGTAAGTTATGAATTTTGCTATATTTGTAAAATTCAGTTTTTTTTAATTATTATATCATTTTATCCTCTTTTTTAATTTAGGTTAAACTTTATTGTTAGTTTAAATATTCATTTACTTTAATAACTATTAAAAACTGGATGACTTTAGTATTTGTTTGAAATCATGAAAACGTTGTTTTTTTTTTATAAATATTAGAAATTATTGAAATTCAAATTGAGGTGTAAGGGGTCCAACATAACTCACGGGACCCAAGCCAGCCTCACCTGCTCGTGGTGCACTCTGCTAATCAACAAAAGAGGTTTTGGCTCCCCACCAACCTGCATTGGGCAGGCGTGGTGGGAGATGGCCCAAATCCCCCCACTTTTAACTACTACTACTACTTAACTTCGCATCACTATTACTTAACTTTTTTATTATGACATCATCATTATCATTAGCCGATAGACTTCCTCTGTAGGAAATAGGCCTCCCCCAATAATGAGGGAATTGGGTTATATCCTACCACGCTGGCCCAATGCGGGTTGGTGGGATCGGGGATGGTGCTACTTATGGCAATTAAGCCAAATGTTAAAACTATTAGTTTTTTTTGTCATGTTGCAGACGTTTACTGAATCTATAGAGCTGAGCAATCAACGTCTCGTCGCTGAGAAGAGGAAAAGCGACGTGCTGCTGTCGCGGATGCTGCCGATGGCGGTGATCAGGCGGCTGAGAGCCCAGAGGACCGTGCCCGCGGAGTCCTTCGACGCGGTGACCATATTCTTCAGCGACATCGTCGGCTTCACCAACATCTCCGCCACCAGCACGCCCATTGAGGTTATCAACATGCTTAACATGCTGTATAGGTATTAAAGTTTTTTTTATATTAACCATCAATATGATTAGTCATTGTTCATGATAAAACATGAACATAAATACTTTTTTGTATTTCTTTTAGGACTGGCAGGTTACAGACTGTTTTCTATTATAACGCCATTTATGTTTTCTTTTTAAGTATTGTTTTTCACTTGTTTTTGTGTTATTCTCACGTACGGACAATGTCCGCACCTTTTTTTCTTTTATATAATTAAATAATTTCAATTCGTTATTAAAACATTTACATTTCCTTGTTTTATTTTCGAACAAGGAAAAGTGGTCCTTCGAGTTTAAACACAGCATCAGTGATCTGTGGAATAATTTGTGTTCGCTTGCATCGTGTGGTTTTTGTGCGGTAAGTTTAGACTTTGTCTCGCTGCCCCGCCGAAGCTTCACCTAGTATAAGGTTCTGGGTGAATATACTACTTCAGCAGGTTACCAACACGCACGAATAGTATTCGTTGCTGAAAGGTCGCAAAGTTTGTGCGATCTTGTGCTGAAAGTATACACGTTAATAAAAAATGGCGGACCTCAAAAAACTTAAAATTTCTCGTGCGTCTTGTAAGGGTACTCTAACGCGAATTCAAAAATTTGTTGAAGACCCGTTAAACCTAGCGTCAGCTACAGTGGACGTCTTAGAAGCACGGAAAGATAAACTGGTTGCATCTTTGAAACAATATGAATCTGTGCAGTTAGATATACTAGCCCTAGACGAGGAAGATGATGAAAATGTGGGCATTTTTGAAGAAAGATTCTACTTAATTATTGCCAAGCTTAATGAAACTATTAGATCAATTATGAAGTCAGAATCTTCCAAATCTACATACACAGAAAGCTCCAAGTTACCTACTGTTGAAATTCCTACATTTGATGGTCAAGACTTTACGAAGTTTAAACCATTTTACGAGTTATTTGTTGCTGTTATTGATCAGAACCATGCATTAAGTGATGTTCAGAAACTGTTTTACTTACGTAAATATCTCAAAGATGAAGCTTTGTCTATCATAGTCAACTTACCTTTAATTAACAAATCATATAAGGAAGCATTGACATTGTTAAGCAAACGGTATGATAATAAGACCCGGTTAATATGTAATCATATAAATTTGATTTTGGAAATACCAGTAATACTCAAAGGTACAGCAGTTTCTTTAAGAATGTTTGTGTCTCAGATAAAACAGCAATTGTATGCGCTTAAAAATCTTGATGAACCAGTTGACAACTGGGATCGCCTGTTGCTTTGTGTACTTACTAAAAAATTAGATATGTATACACACAGGGCTTTCTATTTGGAACGTGATCCTGAAATATTACCAACAATGGCAGAATTTTTAGGATTCCTAGAAAAACGTGCTATGGCGCTGGAGGATACCATCCCTCACAAAGGTCAGTTAGTTGATAATAAATATAGACCTCCTATGAGGGTCACTAATTTATCTGCACAGTCACTTGTGACTTGCTTGTACTGCAACAAAAATGATCATGCAATTTTTTATTGTCCTAAGTTTAAGACGGTTCCTATAGAGACTCGTCTGTCCTTTGTTACAGAGCAAAAATTGTGCTCAATTTGCCTACGATTACATCCAGACAATGTCTGCAATTATAAATTTAAATGTAAAATATGTAAACAGTCTCATAATACACTTTTGCATGCTACTGATCAAAATTCTGTATCATTGTTTTCTCATAATTATTTTTCTAACTGTAATGTATTATTACCTACCGTGAAGGTACTAGTCACTGACAAATATGGTCGTGATTTTGTTGTGCGTGGGCTTCTTGACAGTGGCAGCCAGGCATCTTTTGTTACCAGTAACCTGGTACAAAGTTTGTCCTTGGTGCCTTCTGTAGACTCTGCCAATATTATTGGAATAGGAAGGCAAGCTACAACAGTGAATCATATTGTCAAGTTGACTATACGATCTTGTCTAAATAAAAACATTGTAAATTGTATAAAGTGCTTTGTGGTTGATACTATAACAGAGCCACAGCCTCAACAAAGGTTAAATATTTCGAATTTCGATATTCCGTCTAATATACAATTATCAGATTCTGATTTCAACATTCCTTCTGAGATTTCCATCTTATTAGGAGCAGATATCTATTTTAACTCATTGTTGAATGGTTACATAAAAATTGTTGATGGGCCTGTATTACAAAATACAGTATTTGGTTATGTCGTTGCAGGGAATACAGGCTTGTCTAATAATAATGTTTGCAAAAATTTTGTCTCAAACTTTGTAATTTGTGATGAAAGAAAATTAGAAAATGTCATGGAAAATTTTTGGCATACTGAGAAGGTTCCTGAAACTGAACCTACATCTACTAAAATTTCAGATGAATTTAAACAGGCAGAGATCATCTTTAATGACTCTGTTCAAATCATAAATAATCCATTTCATGTAGATTTGCCATTAATTTGTAATAAAAATGAGTTAGATTTGGGAGACTCATTTTCAGTAGCCCAGCAGAGATTTTTATCCTTAGAGCGTAAGTTGCATCAAAATCCGATATTATTGGATGAATATAAAATTTTTATAAACCAATATGTAGAGTTAGGGCATGCTAAGGAAATTGACATTGGCTCTTACGATATATATAATGGATCTGTTTATTTTTTAGCGCACTATCCAGGTTTTAATCAAGCCAGTAAAACTACAAAGTTGCGAGTCGTTTTCGATGGGAACATGAAATCTAAAAATAAAACTTCATTAAATGACGTTATGCTGAATGGGCCTGTAGTACAGGGTGAGCTATTTGATATACTCCTCTTCTTTCGCACCTACCTATTCACCTTAATACGTGATATAGAAAAAATGTTTCGTTGCGTTTATATAAACAAACAACATACTAGCTTACAAAATATTTTATGGCGGGATCATCCCAGCAAGCCTATAACTTGCCTACAATTACAGACTGTTACGTATGGGTTAAAAGCCTCTTCCTTTTTGGCCTCTCGATGCTTGGTAGAGCTGGCAAATAAGCATAAAGACAATTTTTCCCTTGCCGCACAAGCTATACTCTCAAACACATATGTCGATGACATACTTGCCGGTTGTGACAATGTGGAGCAACTTAAAGCTTTAAGAGACCAACTAATAGAGCTACTTAAACTAGGTAATTTTAATCTGCATAAATGGTGCTCAAATCATCCTGGGGTTTTAGATGGGATTCCCTCTAAACACAGATACTTTGATGAGATTCACCTAAGTGGAAACAACATTATCAAAGCATTAGGTTTGCATTATGATGTTGTAGATGATAATTTTTATTTCATGAGTCCTTCACAACAATGTGGTGAAGAACAAATTACAAAGAGAAATGTGCTCAGTTACATAGGCAAAATATTTGACCCTTTGGGCATTATTGGACCTATTATAGTAGTTGCAAAATTGATCATGCAAGAGTTATGGTCTATCAAAATAGGATGGGACAATGTTCTTCCTTCACGATATATTCAACTGTGGAACAAATTCCTAGCAAATTTAAATTGTATGCAAAAAATATCAGTGCCTAGGTTCATGCAGTGTCAGAACTTTACTTCCATACATTTGGTGGGTTACGCTGATGCATCGTTCAAAGCCTATGGCTGTTGCTTGTACTTACGGGTTTTAAAATCTGACGGCAGTATTGAAGTCAATCTGCTCTGTTCAAAATCACGTGTGGCGCCGCTAGCCAAAACACTTACTATTCCGCAGCTAGAGTTAAATAGTGCTTTATTGCTCGCCCAACTAACAGAAAGGGTTAGTAAAACTCTTACTTCCAGATTTCCACATTCCATTCAACTGTTTAGCGACTCACAGATTGTGCTTGCTTGGATTCAGTCAGGTGGTACAGTTAAGGCTAACAGTTACGTGAATAATAGAGTTCAGCAAATTGTTGATCTCATCGATAAGTCATGTTGGTCCTATGTACGTTCCTCTGAAAACCCAGCCGATCTCCTTTCTCGCGGCATAGAACCGCAAAAACTTCAAGGCAATAACCTGTGGTGGCAAGGCCCACAGTATTTATTAACCTCAAGCCCATTTGACAAGTCTGAGGATAATTTTATTGTACCAGACTTAGAAGAGAAGGAAATTACTTGTCTTGTGCAAAATATAGAACAAACTTTGCCATTTGACTTATTAGAGAAATTCTCATCTCTAAACAAATTGCAAGGTGTTATTGCTTACATTTATAGATTTTTTAATAATTCACTTAAAAGAAGTGTTATTAACGATCGTATATTAACTCCTAAAGAATTAGCCTATGCTCTAACAGTTGTTCGTTCCGTGGAAAGAAAATATTTTTCTGAAAAAATTCATTTTGTTCTAAATAATAAAAAAAATCAGTTCAGGCATCGCTAACTTGCACCCTTATATTGGCTTAACCACCATTACGGCCGTGAAGGTTTCATCGGAAACCGAGCTTTTACCGCTCTCTTACATTATAAAAAGACAAACGACCAAAGCCCATACAGCCAAGATGTACAGGTTATTATTTTAAAAAAAAAATAACATCGTTATAAAAAAAATGGTTTAATTTAATATATCGCTTTACTTATACTTGCTTTAAATAACTTAATGATGACTACACAGTCTATTACAGTCTTAGCGACATTTTTTTTATACGACTACGCGACGAGAAGAGCGCGGTTTGACCTGATGTTAAATGATACGCTTGCCTATAACATAGCGGTAGTTAAGATGGTATACACAGCACCACATTGCGCTCGTTACCTTGAGACGTAAAATATTATGTCTCGTTACCCCAGTAATTTCAGTAGCATACAGCACCATTCAAACTAACACAGTACTGTTTGGAGATGTGGTACCTAAGTCTCCGGCAACAGAGACCTACTGCCAATGCTCTTCATCTTAGGATATACCACTATTTAGCAGGGTCGCGGGTGTCTTTCTGTTCCCGTAACCCTGCTGTAAAGCGAGGTGGAACATCGTGCAGGTTTTAGTCGGTGCAAGTCCGACATAACCTGTCTTTGCCCCCGCGAAGATATGCGAAGGCATTTCGTCTAAGTAAATAAAAAAAAAAGGATATACAAATATAGTAACGATTTAAGCTAAACTTTATAGCTAGCTTCATATAAGCTATAGCTTAAATGAGAAGTTTTTATGGTACAATAGATATGTTCCCGTGCAATCTCCGCGGGGGTCGGTACTAGTCGTATTGTATATATAGGAGCGGTAATAGCGGTCCACCTGCTTCCGCCGCAAACTGGATTGCTAGGCCCCGGCGACGTCACGCGGGCCCCATAACCGATACAGGGGTACACAACCTTTCATATAACACACACATAACATATCATTATAATAATACTTGACCCTGCCACACCGACAACAAGGAAGGTGTCATACATATAGCAACCGAATGTCCCATACACGCTAAAGATAGACTAGAATTAGATATATAAATAAAAGATAAAATTTTACGTAGTAATATTATACTTAATTAGCAATAAGACAA
>DWHM01000177.1:0-10627 GCA_018247595.1 Losaria neptunus creber | reverse complement strand
CAAGCCTCTCTTGGGGGATATCGTCTAGGTAAGTACCACCCTCTCACCGTGTTTACTGGCAAATAGTAATTATTGAAATCGGATTTGAAGTATGTTATAGCTAATGAAACTATTGAAGTAACTAGGCTTTTACATCATGCCGGGGGAACGGCATGCAGTGACCTTGTTTTCGCCGCAGCACAAGAGTTAAGAAGATCCTTGCAGGGGAGCATCGGTGCGTTCATTAGATCCGGGCTCTATCCTCGGTCACTGAAGCAATCTAACGAGGGGAGTTTTAGTGTATACATAGGCCACAAAACCCTGGAACTTTAAGTTGTTAAGAAGTATTTTAGTTTTTATGATAACGTATTACAACCTGCAGTAAGTCTATAAATGCCTTTGCCACTCTTCCTAAGAGTAGGCCTAAAGTCCTTTAAGTAGTAAAGTGAAAGCAGTTTATTATGATGTAGAAAAAAAATTCAATGTATATAGATGAAATATATTTTTTTATTTGCTGATCAATTCATTAACAAATAACACATAGACTTAGAAACCGGTGATAACAAAATAATAAATATGTACCTAATCCACGGTAATACAGATAATACGACAGAAATGCAGGCAGAGGCGGTCCTATATAACTATAAACATGAAATTTCTATACACAGATACCAACTTTATCGTATAACTTTACACAGACATACATTTAAATAGTAAATATACAATTGCGTCGATTTATACATGTTTACGTGTACGTGTGTATAAACAATGTCGTCGATTCACGACGAAACTTCATCTAGGTCTGAATTTGAACTAAAACGAAATTGTACTAAAATACTAACACCCACTCGAGACGAGGCGAGGCGGCAGATCAGTATAGTTTTTTTTAGAAAAATATCGCTTCGTAAATAAAACTTGGGCGGGCTCGAGCGGGTCCGGGTAAATGCACAAGTTCAACACCAGTCACCGCGTCCCGCCGCCAGCCTCCGCCGCAGCCTGTGAACGAACCGGAAAGCGAGGAGGAATCATTTCACTTTCCGCCGCGTCAGTTTTCTCACTTTGCCGGTTTTCGCGGATTTGCTCTTAAGGGATATGCTATCTAGATTTGGCAGTTCCGTGTCCGTGCTCTTGTCCGTCTGTTTTTTGGTATGGTGCAACACGGGGTTGTCGTTCGCGTCGTGATCGGAGCTATCCACGCCGTTCTCCATTCTAATAGTGTTCACGTAAGTCTGGTGCATGTCCATTTCCTCGTCGGAGTCCTGGTAGTTGCCGTTGGGCTCGTGCCTCTTGTACTGGAACGTCCGGTAGGCGACATCCTCGTCGGACTCCGCACTCGACCTCTCTTTGTACCGACGTCGGTTAATGTTTTGCAGGGACTGATTCTTTTGCAGTTCGCCGTGTAAAGAGTCCCTTAGATTCATTTCCGACGTGGACTTGGTGCAGTACTCCTCTCTGTCCGATTCGGAGTATTTCCTGGACAGGCGCCTCGTGAAAGTCTGGTCTCCATTATCTCTTTGGTCTCTATGGTCTCGCGTCTCGGCGTACTGGTCTTGGTGAACGGTTGGCGAGCGTAATCTCACTTCCGGGCCGCCCCCGTAAATGCCCGTGAAGAATCTCCACAACTCCTCACTTAGTTGTGCGTGATCAGAACCGGGTTTAAGCGAGTACGTTGTCACGCCGTCAACTTCCTGTAATGATAAAAATTACTTCTTCAGTAAAATAAACCACCTCATGATTGGAGTACAGATATGCGAGTATCTCTTTAAAATTGACGGCTTCACAGTTTTGAAATAATAGATGAAACTCTTCTTCATATTACTAAAAGAAATTGATGAAATTCAATGGTGTAATAAATATAAATTTAACTCACTTCTAGTTTTTTTTAATAACTTTGTAAAGAAAAGAATATCAAGATATGTAAATGGAAATGGTTAACGGTAACTGGGTAATAAAAGTGTACAAGAATATTTAGTGTAAACTTGTAATCATCAACAGCTGATAGACCTCAACTACTGAATATAATCCTCTTTTAAAGATCACAGAGATCAGAAAATCTCGCAGTGTATATTTAAAATTATGTGAAATTGGTGTTCAAGTAAGCACAATGCACATATAAAAAAAAATAATAAACTTGGTGTTTAAACTCATTATCCTATTTAACAACATTTTATTATGTGTATTGTAACATTAGTAATGTGTGTGTGAGTGCACTTTATGTACCTGTGCCACTACTATGGTGGTGTTGTCGACGGGCGGCGGTGGCGGAGGCTGCGGCGCCTTACTGCGCACGAACCCCTGCCACAGCCGGAACCACTGCATGCTGATCGCGAATATCGCTCTTGGGTGTTCTTGTTCCTACAATATGGATATTTTTAGACATCTATAATTTAAAAAGCTCCTGTGACGCAGTTGCTAATTACATGCCTTGTAACAAGGTGGTCGCTGTTTCGATTACAAGGTCTCGTGTTAAAAAGTTTTGTTGAATATGCCTAGTTACTATTTTCATATTATTAATCTGCCGTCAGAACAATATTTCTGTGTTCTGGGTGTTACAAAATATTAAAGCTGGAATATTCGGAGCAAGCACTACTCAGTGTCGGTCTTATTGTTACATAATACCATGTGAAATTGAAAGTCAAATGTTAGTTCATTATCGAAATAGCCTACGCGTACCTGGAAGAGCGAGTGCAGGTCTGCGAAGGCTGCGAGCTCGCGGGTGCGCCTCGCCCGCAGCCGCTGCTGTGCACGCGCGCACACGCCGCACTCGTGGGCGTGCGACACCGCCGGACCTCCGCCGAACCTGAGCGCGCACGTACACGTGTACATACTCAATCTTTACAATTTATGTCCCAGCATGTAGCAAATTAAAATAATAGATAATGAAAATTTGTAAGTAGATATATCAAGACATATCATATTATCTATATTTTATTTATTTATTTATATTTATCAACATTTAGCGATAAACAACTTAACTATGTGGTGTATGCTTGTAATAGGTTACACATCTATATAATAGTGTTATTTTGTAAGACTTGTTTGTACTTGTTTTTGATGTAGTAATTGTTAGCCATATCTAATGAAATAAAAAACAATCACTGGAAGGGGAATACAAAGACACCGTTCTTTGAGATTTATAACTAAATACTGATGATGTTCTGCAGATGCGAAGCTACTCACTGAGCATGCAAGAACTGCCACAGTGGCTGCGGCAGTACGGAGGCCAGAGCTGACAGTTGTGCAGCGCGCTCCGGTCGGATGCCGCCGTGCACGCACACAAAATCTCCATTGTCTATAGGCCCTGGCTCCGCCCACGTGTTGAACCTGTTGAAAGTTCGATTCTCAAATATATATGCAATTTATATTATATACAAATTATAAAATCGGACTATGTATTTTTTGATAAATAAAAAGAAGGAAGCCGTGATATCTCAGATTGTAAGGTACATGTATTCGCTATATGGGTAGCCGAAGCACAAATGTGACCTCTACTGAGGTTGAGTTATTGATGAAAGAAAAAATTAAGAAACTTTTATGTTTATGAGATAATAGCTTTTGTGGACATGTGACATCATTAACCCGCACTTAATCAGCGAGATGGATAAATATCTTGATTATCTCTCTATGAGAGAAGAACCCTAGCTCCCTGGTGGGAATATTAAAAGATGCGGTTTTAAATTGTACAGCGGGGCATTGTCGTATTGGATATGGTTTAGAGAGCAAGCATAAACATTTCTCAAGAAGATAAGAAGAGTAGAACACATATTCTCCTATTGGTAAATTACACAGCGTCTTGGCACTTGTGGCCTAATTGATATAACACAGTTGATATGAAGTCCTCATTAAGATGCTACTAAAAAAAGAGCAGAAAAAAGAAAAAGTGCAAAGGAACTCACTTATTAATCCATTGTTTGGAAATATAAAACTTGATGTCGTTGGGCTCTATATTTGTCGATTCCAAAATTTCAGCCGCTTTCTGACGCAGCACTGTCATTTGTGGGTTCACTTTTCTGTAATGTACATATATAATAGTAAGTGTATAATCATGACTACATGTTTTAATTAGGGCGTATTTATAATTAATTTACATATACAATCATAATTACTATGACACAATTTTTTTTTCTATGAGTATATGTATATTCAGTAGTGTGGAGCCGTTTAATGTATGAAAACCGTCACCTGTAGAACAGGACATAGGCCTCGCATGTGGCGAGCTGATGAGCGGGTACGGGGATCACAGCCGCATCGTCGAACCCGTACCAGCCGGCGTTGGTGCGCGCGATGCACGTGTAGTGCCCGCCGCCCGCCGTACCCGCGTGGCAGATCACCGCGCACAGTGCGTACCGCGTCACGCGCGACGTGCACTCTGTTAAATATACCACGGATATTAAATAGCGTTTACATATGATCATTGACATCACCAAAAGGAGCTATTGCACTAGAGGCAGGAATCTGTTGACGGAGACTGTCTAAGAAGGTACAGCCATTATCGTGGCTGAGCCGTGATGCACTTCCAAAAGCGTTGAACACGGCCACTGTGGGTTCTAGCCGGGAACAGACTATTATATTTCTTTTGTTACGTTGCAGCGAAGAGGTATCCCAAATATGAATTCCTCCAAATAAAAAGGTACCACCACGGTTCCTATTTGTGCTTATAAACAATACTATGCCGAATTTACTGAGTTCCGGTTGTAAGGGAGCTGTGGGTACTAAAATTGCTAAAGTACCGAGCGAGATCTTATACTTCGAAGCGCGGAGAACAATGTGGTACAATATTATTACCTCATCTACCGCTATATTGTTTCAGGGAGTCATATCATATTCACATGAAGTGACTGTACTGCTCGTCTCAACGTTTCGTCGATAAAAAAACAACATCGTGGATGCAGACATTGTTAGTAAATGTTTCATTCACCTACATATGATATAAAAAAAACCATCATTACTTTTTACTTGTAAGATCGTAGTCAATACCGCCATCATGATAAATATACACATTCTGATTGTCGTCTTGAAACATAACGGCAATAAATATTAACGGGTTACTGAGGTAATCATTATTGTATTATTGAAATTTGTTATAGACTTAAAAAAATCGTTTTGGTACTTTTACGTATCTTACCTTTATGCGTGTATGGCGCCATATTCAAGTCCTGTATGGGGAAGGAGACCCTGGCGCCAACTTTTGCGCTGAACATAAGCTCGTGCCTGAACCGCTTTAGGTGGACGCACAGTACTTCCGGCAGGCGCACCACGCCCGACATTTTTACGCCGTTACGCAGCTTGTTACACCGGGAACAACTGATGGAAAGAGTATGGATACCCTTTGATATATTACTATAACCTATATTTTTTTTATTAAAATACACACGGTGGTGATTACTCATCGTAGATTAGTAGAACAGTTATTTATATTCTTATAAACACAGACATGGTGGATTCAATTTGACAAGTAAGTCTTATGGTTATTATTTTTGAAACTCAAATTTTTGGAATTTAATGGAGTCTTTCTGCATTTTTCGTTATTTTTTAAAAAATCGATCAATGTCCTCAATCTTTTTTAATAATATAATCTACTTTCCGAGCTTGATTGTTATGAACAAGTACTATTTATATTTTTAATTTTTTAATTGCTAATATAATAAATGCAAATAAAAACAATATTTTTTATACTAAGACTAAGGTACAATGGATGAACTATACAATGGAATTACGAAAAGTTAAGTATGGTAAATAATTATTTTTGTTATACATACATAAGGTAACTAAAAATACAATCGTACATGTCAAGGCAATATTATCTACGAGTTTTTTCCTTCATATGAAACTATACAAATCATCAACAAAATCTTTACTTCAATCTCATTATCAGTACTGCTATCACACAAACACAAAGTACCTGTACATATTATCACCCTTAAGCTCGTCAGCACTGAAGAAGGCGGCCAGACAGTCCTGCAGCGACACCACGGGCCCATAGAACCACGACCTAAGCCAACTGAGCAGCCACCACACCTGCAAAATTGATTTTGTTTAACAATAATGATCCTATAAACATAAGTACTCGCGCGGTCATTACCGACCATCATCAGCCTATGGAGGCTTATATTGCAGGAGAAGTTCTGCAGTAGCAATTATGACAGTAACAGCGATAGAGAGAACCAGTAATTAACATAAACATACCCATGACTCCTGCGAGCCGTGGGGTGTGTGGTGGTTCAATATAGGTTGCTGACATCTCAACACAGCCAGATGTTCTCGCGATGGGATCGGGAGAGACAAGTCTTGAAAGGTTTCCACGCGCGTTGACACCTGCAAGAGGGTAATGAATTGCACTTTTTAACAATTAAATGGCCGGGTGATATTAGCAGTAAATTAAGCAGAAACCGCGGCTTTCTCTTACAAGATAATGGTCAACCATATTCATGTCTAATTCAGGTGAAATAAGGGATGAGTAGTTCAATTCATAAAAAAGGATCAGGAACCTGCATTTGCTTATAAGTATGAACAGAGAAAGGACTTGCAGTAAGATGATCAAAGTAAACATATTTATCCGATACAGGAACATACACTAATTTATTGAACGTAACAATCATCTAGTCTTTCGCATAAAAAAATTCTAATTTGAATACTATAGGCGCAAGAAAATCAGCGAGGTACATATTTTTTGACCATTTTTACTGACCCTATCACAAATGAGACACTGCACGGACGACAGCAGCTTGCCGTCGAACACGTCGGATACAATGCTGCGGTAGCGTACACCACCACAGCCGCCGTCACCGCCTCCGCACGCGGGTTTGCTTCTGTAAACAGAAACGTATTTAATTTTAAATGAGTATAAATTTGTGTATCTTTGTAAATGCATAGCCATACCAAATTGTTTTTGTCATAGCAGCAAGGGGCTAAGGACATCCTTGATCTTTCTTGGAATGTGCTTTGCCAAAGTGTAGAAACGCGCCAGATGAACGTCAAGGGGGTTATGGTGACTGGATATTCCCCATAATCCTGATTTCTCCCCAGATACCAGATATCTTCCAAAGATTTATTACCTCTTTATTAAGATATAGGTTTGCTACTATTAAAACATAGCCTTGTCATTGTTTTCACTACTGCGACTAGGGGTCTTCTCTAAGAGCTGGTCAAGATCAATTGCCCATTACTCTGGCCAAGTGTAGGATAATGGATATCATATGTTGACGAAAATTATTGCTCGTGAATATGTCAATTTCCTCTCGATGTTTTCCTTCACTAATATGTTATTTATGGATAACAAATAATATTTGAACTGACTCGGTGGGTTCCAGGCGCGGTTCGGGTGCGTCGCTCGCCCCGCTGGAGCAGGTTTCGTATCTTTCCTCCGCTTCGCTTGAACACGACAGCTCCGACTCCGAGCCGACATCGCGCTGACCCGAATCCGCGCCTGTTAACAATGTATACGCTAACTAGTACAGAGTACATATAGTGCAGCAGAGAAGGAAAATATCGTAACGAAACCGGCATGTCCTTAGAACATTTTTCCTAAACATATGACACCCACCAATCTACACTAGCCCAGCATTCGAATAAATGGTCATTACATTCTGCTTTTGCGAGATGGCCTCGAGTACCAGCAGTGAGAACATTAAGTGTTGTTTATATGGAAAATGTGGTAGTACTCAGATTATCACCGGTGAGTGAGGATTGCCAATAGTGTCAATGTCATGTTTAGATTTTTCTCATTGGAGAACTTTACTAATTGTAGTACCTTCACTTCAGATTCTTTACACTTCATGCGCAGGAGTTAGTACGCACCGTTCATTTGGTATGTGAGCACGTTGTACGCGAGGTGGTGGGTGCCGGCGAAGCTCGCCGACCGCCGGTGACGAGAGCTAGCGCCGCCCTCCGTATTTGATTGTACTCTGAAGATATTTAAATTGAAGCCATGTGTTAGACCAATTTATTTAAATAAATAACGTTTTACACCGAGAAAATTATTTAAGAATATCCCGTGGTGTTTTCGGACTATCGCGCCGTATGGACTTTCGAGAAAAGGGCACAATTCTTTAAAGGTCAGTAATGCAATTGCGGGTATTCAGATGTTATAATTATGTACAACGTTCATGCATTTTGCTTACCAAGTGTTTAAAAAAAACTAAACAATTTCCGTTCCTATTCGTATACATCCAGGATAATTTATAATATAGTCACAGCCTTAAATGTATACCATTTATAGATATACATACATACAGGCATTTATGAATAGAAAACCCCTGATCGTATAATTTGTCTACAAAGCGACGAGACGAGTCAGACATTTAAGTAATATATATTCGCCCTAAAAATGTGGTTCTAGTTAGAATGATGTATACTCCAATACATTGTTTGTCGTTGAGACAGAGGAGTTTTATTACCTTAGTAATTTCATTAACTACAAATGTCCTTCAAACTAGAACACTAATGTTTGCACACTACTGTCTAACAGAATCGGAAGCTGTGGTTGTATTTCACCAGTGAAACCAGTGTAGACAAAGTTAATTAAACGGATACCTGAGGTAGCCGTCAGCCCTTCCTTCGCTGTACGAGGAGGCGGCCGGCGACTTCCGCCTAGTCCTAGCAAAGTAGGCCGCGTCACTAGCTGCGAAACAGTCCGTGATCAGCCTTACGTCATCTAAACAACTAAAATTAATTTAGATGTATATTGTAAAAAATAATGAATCTGAGACAATGTTTACTAATTTTAAATAAAAATGTCAGTAATGGTTATTATTAAATATTCTCATAATTGTTATCTGTAATAATTTTTGTTGGGAACCATATCCATACCTCCAGATGAAGCAGCTCTCCGTCGTATATGGACGTTTCTATTTTCCTGGTGGTCACCGTCTGCATCCGACCCAAGCTTGTCTTCTGATGTAGTGTCCCACACCTGATGAAGTACCGCACATTTGATTCATTATTAACTCGCTTTGAACATATTGTACTTTGAGGCAGATAGTTTTGGTGCCTCTGTATCGCAGCAGCTAAATTCATTTTGTAACATGTAGGTCCCAGGTTCGTTTCTCGGGCCACGAGTTGAGTTTGGTTAGTGGTAGATAGTTTTGTAAAACTACCAACATAAAAGTCGTCTGTGTTCCATCATTCGACATATTAGACCCGGGAGTAGTTTGGGTGAGCACGTTTTACCAACTACGGCTTCATTCTTACTACGCATTACGTAAAATTAACATAAGTGTTAAACCACTATCAAAATAAAAATTTCCTTAAAAAAACACGATTAAACAATCTTGATAGTTTAAAGAATAAGTAAAAAAAAATTGTTTGTACCGGCTCTTTAAGCTCTTCATGCAGTTGATCCATAAAACACCGCAGGAACTCCTGTGTGTCATGTTGATGATAACCACGGAACATTGGATATACCTAAAAAATTTTTTATAATACTATAATACTTGCATTAAATCATTTCAATAGAAACATTTTATCATATAGATAGTATTTACCAAAATGAATAGATAACTAGGTGAAGTTTGGGTATTTCATTTCACAGTTAACGAATATTTAATGGTGGTAGAATTCTGTTACCGGAGACCATCTATGTAGTGTGCAAAATTACTGTGTACTGGTTTAAAAGGCGTTGCAGCTAGCGAAAATATGCAAAAAAAAAATATAATTCTATTCTCCTCGCATAGTGAGCGCAGTGTGCTAGTAACAATCACAAAACAGGCAGTCTTCCCAACTTTTCACAATATATTAAAAATAAAGTGGTAGATATTCAAACCCTTCTCTCCCACGCGTTGGAAAAAGTGTACAGAGCAAAGCAATTTAGCTCAGATTTATAATAAAACGTATAATAATATGAGAAGCGAAATACTTACATTTCGTATACCATATAATATACCATTAGGTATAAGACAGCCTCTAGTTTTCTTACTCCACATTTCTTTAATTAATTTTTGGTATGCTCTGAAAAGTATATTTTATTATTATTAATATTGCTTATAGTAATAGGTTATGGATAGTCGTACTGTTCCCACTGCTGGGATTCATTTGGTGGTGATAGGATACTGGTGGTAGGTCACCGCCGGACCAGCTCCTATTCCTACCGCCAAATAGTAATGAGCACAATTTTTTTTTTTAATTTCCGCTTTTCCCTAATATTATTATTCAGGGCTTTATTGTGCTAATATAACTGTTATATGAAGATTGCTGTATACCAGTGAAATTACTGTGGTAACGAGACACTATACACCTCAATGCGGCGAGCGCAATGCGGTGCTGTTTATACCATCAAACGGCACTTACCATCGGGAACAAAGGATGTGGTCATTGCCCAACAGAGCAGCAAAAAAAAAAAATTCCCCTCTAAGGAAAGAGGTCGAATATGGGTTGGCGGTTGCCATCATCATCAGCTGATAAACGCCCACTGCTGGGCACAGGCTTGTAAAGATCCTCATACTGCTCCGTTCTATGCTGTCTACGTCCAGCTATATGGTGCTGGTGATACCAAAGCCTGTCCATCTCCTCACTACATTCCATCCCACCAGCTCGATGGTAATCTAACCACTATACTTTTGGCCTTTTAAAAAAAAAACATCACCACCGTTAAATGACAGAATGGATATTAAAAACAAAAATTATTTCGCAACGAAGCGACGCCATCTTGAAC
>DWHM01000176.1:0-10644 GCA_018247595.1 Losaria neptunus creber | reverse complement strand
GAGCCTCGTTTGTTGATTAGTAGAGTGCATTATAAGCAGGTGAGGTTGGCTTGGACCCCGTGATTTGTGTGGGACCTCTTACATCCCTAGTTATCTTATTGCTAATTAACAGACTAATATTACTACTTATTAGTTTTATTTATATCTATTTCCAATTCAACTCTATTTATATTACTGTATCTAGTTACGTTAATTAAGGGGTGTAAAGGGTCCCAATCAACAACAAGCGGGACCCAAACCAAACTCCTGCTCGTGGTGTACGTTGCTGATCAACAAACGAGGCTCCAGCTCCTCACTAACCTGCACTGGGCCAGCGTGGTGTGAGACGGCCCAAATTCTTTTTTTAATCAACGAAACGAGCAAAGTATTCACCTGATGGTAAGTGATATACATAACATGGCGCTGGTTAAGATGGTATACACAGCATCCCATTACGCTAGTAATTTCACTAGTATAAAGTATTCAATCCCTCCACTATCAGGGTAGGTCTAAGCCCAGCAGTGGACATCAATCAGCTGATGAGGAACTAGTTATGTATAGAAATATGTCAGATAAAATTAGTCGACTTTCTCTTAACTTAACGCGTGGTGCCGGAGCGTTGTGCGAAACGGAAACATAACCGAAAAGAGCGCTAACCCATAACCTTGACCATGACGACCTTACGGAGGCTCCGTGAGCGAGGAACTTGGCGGGGAGATCAGCTTACGCCGCTCGCACACGGACGAGCTGAAGCGGGCGCCGGGAGCGGATCGTCTTCCTCTCCTGCATGAGTCATCAGCCAATAGACGACCACTACATTTTTTTTTTAATATCAAAAGCGTTCCCTTTCGTGAGTTGGGTAAGGATCTTATATTTCTATTCCTCTTGATGCTATATTTTCATTACCTCCTCATTTCCATTCCCTAATGTTCTTCTTTCATTCCTCAGTTTCTATCTTCCGTTCTTCTCCTGCTGCTTTTCTCTTTCTTCCACTCATCGCCTCTCACTCCGAGTTTTCTCCACATATTTACATTTGATTTATTCTATTTGTTCTATCTTTTATTACGCTTTTGTTCTCTCATTTCCTTAGATTACAGCAGGTTCTGTCCTTGTTTCTTTTCCAATAACATTTTCTATACTACTAGACATTGGGCTAACCCAGTCGTAGACATTATTGGGCCGTCTCCCACACTGGCCCAATGCGTGTTAGAGGCCAGAGGTTGGACAGCAGCATGAGCAGATGAGGTTAGCTTTTTTTTTTTAATACAATTGAATTGGCAAACAAGCCTACAGCCTGCCTGATGGTAAGCAGTTGCCATAGCCTATAGCTCCCCTTAAACCCCGCCCCTTTGCCCCAATGACATATTACTGATATATTCATAGTAATTATAGAAATTTACATATAGAGGATCACAGGTTTGAAGGTCAAAGAAATCTGTGAATAGTAACAAAATCTTATCGCTTACAACAGTATTATTATCAATTAGTAGTAAACTTTATGATGTGTTATCAACTCTATGAAACATTGCGAATAGATCATTTATAACAGGGATTTTTTTTCCTCTTCGTGGTAAGGGTTTTTGGATTGTGTTATTTTTTCTTTCTTTTCTTCTTCTTTTATCTTTCTCTACTACTCGCTTTCGTTCTTCCTATTATCTATCACTTTCCTCTTCCATGTACTACTCAGACCAAAATCTCTTCTTATCCTATTTATACTTAGTTTCAAACTACGTTTCTTTTCTTTATACATTCTTATCTTCTGATATTTATCCGACAATTTACTCTGTTTATTATCTTGCGTCCCTTTCTAATTTAAAATCAATTTTGGACTTTTGCTATTTATTTCTCCTTTTAACATCCTCAACCACCTTCGTCAGAGAGGCGATGCTGACAATATCAATTTTCTGCCCCAACTCTAGCTCGCAATCTTCTCGCTCTTATCCAAATTAGGGACATGGGAGTATACAGTAGTTTACTGTATACTGGAACTTAGTAATAAATAAAAAAAATAGGAACAGGTATTTAGTATTCAAACAGAAACCTTGGTCAATGCTTGATGAGACTAATTAATATCACAGATTTCAAACTCGCAGTTTTTAATGCTGCCGTCTTAATCCAGTGGCGAAATAATTGATGATCTGTAGAGATATTGTCTCAGTTAATGTAAGATATACAGCTTCACTCAAATTTTGGTGAGCCGGCCGCCGCTGCGGGTGTCACTGCGTGGTGAGGTTTAGCGGCGGGGCGTATGGAAAGTGTGTCAGTGTGTCGCGCAGCCGGAGCCGCGCCACATCCGCGACCAGCGCCGCCCCACGGACCCGCAGACCCACACCACCACAGTACCACAACACCACACCACCACAACACCAAAACCTAGCAGGGAACAGCTACCATTGTACCATACCACCTGCGAACTGATGCTGCATCTAATCATCACTATAACAAACGCTTGACTCCCGATTTATTTGAAATTTTCCACTTCACTTCATTTCATCAGCTGATGGATGCCCTCTGCTGGATATAGGCCTTCCTCAACCGTGGAGGGGGATGGGGGGGAGGGTTACGCCCTTTCCATGCTGGCCCAATGCGGGTTGATGAGCAACCAGAGCCTCGTTTGGTTATTAGCAGCTGCACTACTAGCGGATGAGATTGCCTTGGGTTCCCTGTGGTGTTGCATGGGACCCTTTACACCCCACGAACGTATTTAATTTTGATTATAACATCACGATGACATTTATTTTATAATAATTATTAAAAAAAAAATTGTTTTCAGAAATAAATAATTGAATGCAAAATTGATTAAGATGATCGATCCCAATGACGAGTCTGACTCGTCAAAAGTAAATAATGAGTTAAGTGTTGTTTTTATTTACATTTTAACGTTTTCCGCATTAAAATTCATGTTAATATTTATGACTTATTTTCAGTCACATTCGTCGTCATTATGCCCACTAGTGGGCCTGGGTCTCCTCTAAATAACTCCACTCCGATTGCTCCTGCATTGTGCCGTTTACACTAACCATATCTGTATGCATTTAGTCAATAATATAGTTAATTAAATTCATACTGAACTTATTCATAATATCTTATCAGTTACTATCAGTAATATTTATTTATTTATTTATTTGTCAATGTCTCCATTGACTATGATTTCGTCAAGTGTGTGTGTGTGTGTCCATCCGTTGTGGTCGCGCCCTAACCAAAAGGTAAGGCCGATCAAAATGAAACATATCAGTAATATTGAGGTGGGTATAGAGATGGTTCTTAGCCATATCCGGTTCCGGTCAACCAACCGGAAGTGCTGCCGAAAGTCACTAAGTACTATAACTATGCATATTTTTTGACATTATCCTTATACAAATATGTTCCTCGTATACAAATTACTATTTATACGTACTTCCGGTATAACCGATCAACCGGAAATGGGACCAAAATTCACCAAGTACCTTAACGGTGCGTAGTTTTGATATCTTTATTGAATTAAGAGTGTATCTTGTAAAAAAAAAATTGTGTACTTCCGGTTTTGGACGACTAGCTAACGTCTGGACGAGTCGATACATGGCAAGACGTGTCGGAAGCGCGGGGATGAGTCGGGACTTGTTGTGCCGTGTCTTGATATGTCCGGACGTGTCGGGACGTGACAAAATGTGTCGGACGTTTCCGATCTTGTCGAGACGTGACGAGCAATGGCGAGACGAGTCGTGAGTTCTAGGACGTGCTGACGTGTTGGAACTTACGGCGATGTGTCCGTCGTATCGGGTCTTGTCGGAACGTGTCAAGACAGGTCGGGACGTGTCGAGTCGTGCTGGGTACTGTCGGTACGTGTTGGTACGTGTCGAGACGTGCCGAACGTGTCGTGTCTTGTCGGGACGTGATAGAGAGATACAGTGAACAGAATGGCGGACATAATTCCACAAGGAATTCTCTTCCAGACAACCTTACAGTATATGTAGGGAATAAAGAAAAGAAAAAACAACCTTTTAAATAAATATTCTACTAAGACAATGTGAAAGCGATTTAAATAATTTTTTCAGTTTTCAGAGATCTGCTGGTCGTAGGTCTATTGCCGGAGACCGTCTAGTTAGTTACCACCGCAGCTCCTATTCCTACCGCTAAATAATAATGTGCTATGTTCCGGTTTAAAGCGGTTATATCCTAGTGAAATTACTGTGGTAACGAGACTTAACACATTATGTTTCAACGCCACGAGCGCAATGCGGCGCTGTGTATACCATCTTGTTGCCACGTTGTTAAGTGCAGCCGCATCACTTACCATCCGATGAACGCCTTGCTCACGTAATGGTAAGTGATACGTTCTAGAGATGCAAGTTGTTGAGTCTCGTTACCCCAGTAATGTAACTAGCATACACCCTTCATACCGGAACGCAGTAATGTTAACACATTACTATTAGTCGGTAGAAATAGGAGCTGCGGCGATACCTAGACGGTATCCGGCAAATGGTACCTACCAGCAGTAGACCAATTAGTTTAACCCATTTATTATTACTGTGTGCCGCCATTTTGTGATTACTGTACCCAAAGACTTGACACAGTAATCTCGGAGCACCCGCCGCGAAGTGAAAGTGTTGCGGTCGGCGATTCGCAAAAGAAATAATTCCAATAATTTAACGACTCACGGAATCCGTACCGTTAAACCGACAAAAAGCGTATTGAATCGGTAGAATTAAAAAAAAAAAAAACCGTCTTCCGTGTCACCTACATGAGAAATGGAGCATCCGGAGCATTTGTTCCTCGTGATATAACTCACCACCACATCGGAACACGGCGGGAGTAGTCTAACGATCCAACAGCTCCTATATCTTCAAAGCAGGGGATGTAGGGAATCCCACACGATAGCTTATAGGACCCAAGCCTGCCTCATCAGCTCGCGGTGAACCCTGCTAATCAACAAACGAGGCACTGGTTCCTCACCAACCTGAATTTTACTGGCGGTAGGTCTCTGTTGGTACAAACCGTCGAGGTAGGTACCGCAGCTCCTATTCCTACCGCCAAATAGTAATGTGCAAATATTACTGTGTTTACTGAAGGGTGCTGTATGCTAGTGAAATTACTGGGGTAACGAGACAACACATTACGCCTCTAGGCGACGAGCGCAATGTGGTGCTGTGTACCTTCTTTACCAGCGCCGCGTTGTTATGAGCGGGAGTATAACTTACCATCAGGTGAAAGCCTTGCTCGTCTCGTCGATATATACCCTAACAAAATTACTAGGGTCTAGTCTAAATTTAACACCTTATATATCAAGGCTACGAGCGCAATGTGGTGCTGTGTATACCATCTTAACCAGCGTGCTTTATGAGTAAGCATATCACTTACCATCACCTTATTCATTTCATCGAATAAAAAAAACATATAATACGACAAAAATAAAAAGGTCCAAAATTGGCTATATGATATATACCTTATCAAAATAGCTTGTTCTTTATATATATATATATCTCTATATATATGTATATACACTGCAGACTTTTTTTAAACATCTAATTCCCTTCGCACCTTAAATCAGTCCTTAACACATGTCTATATACAATCTTAAATACTATCTATATATTTATATATATTAACCAAATCTATCAAGGAATTAAAAAAAAAATCTAGGCTTAATATCGACTAGTATTAGCACATAATTATTCAGTCGTATGTCGGCAATGACTAAAAGTGTTTATACGTACATAAACAGTAAGAAGCGAAGAACATGAGGGAACAGATACTGGAGGTGAGGATGTAGTACGTCCCAGGTTTATACGGAGGCTGTATATTTAGATGTTTATGAGTTGGAGCGTGTGCTGATCGTCTTTTTATGAGCTGAGGGGAATTACACGCTTAGTTTAGGATAAGCGATATACCGCTGTGTGTATGAGTGAACAAAGCGGTCATTCGCACAAACGCTTAACATATTCAAAGGAGGCAGCGCGATTTAGTTTTACTGTTAGATGTCAATTTTGCATTGACTATTATTATTATTATTATTTGTTGTAAACAAAATACAGAAATATATATACGTTGGTGAGAAAAGTACAAAGGTAAGCTTAACAATAAAAGAGTTTTCTTCCAGCAGACCTGTGAAGGAAGTAAACTAATGTAAAGTATGCAGCAGGTAAGTGTACGATACAATAAGAGGGAACGTGATTAGAAATAGAGAGAAGAGTGCGGAAATATTACTAAGTAATATATTACATATAAATATTTATTTATAAATAAGTAAAAGGACAATGAAATATATTGAAAAAGACAAAAACTAAAAATAAATAAATAAATAAATTGAGGTAATAAGTTTAATAGATTCTATACGGATAATGAGAGGAAATACTTTTTCACTTTCATCCGAAAAATATTAAGTGATGGAAGTAGCGTCATCATGAGGAAGCGAATTCCAAAGTTTAACAGCATGCACGGTAAAAGATTAATTGTAGTGTTTTGAAGAATCAGACGGCGTTTTAAGAAGAAGAGACATGAAGCTACGACGCTGTGCACCGGACGGTACACTATATTCAAAGCGCTCACGAAGGTGAGGAGGAGCACAAGGATTAAAGAGTAAAAAATAGAGATAGGAAAGCACATGCAAATCACGACGCTTACGGATAGGAAGCCATTGCAATTTAGCCCGATATTCGGAAACATGGTCATATTTACGAAGCCCAAAAATGAAGTGAATGCATAGATTTTACAAACGTTCTAATTTATTTATAAGCTCTTCTGTAGCGTCAATAAAGCAAATATCGGCATAGTCAATGTGAGGAAGAAGAAGAGCATGTGCAAGGGTAATTTTGGTTTCAAAAGGCAAACATTTCTGAAGGCGTTTCAGTGATTGAAATGTGTAATTGACTTTTTTACTGATAAAATTAATATGAGCAGCCCAGGAGAGGTGATTATCAAAAATAACTCCTAAGTTTTTAGCGTTATTGGTGTACGGAATTTGAGTGTTATTATAGGTGACAGAAGGATGTTTTTAATGGTCTAGTAAATTAATAATTCTTAAGTCTATTTCCTGTTCAAATTCGTACCGTAATATCCTATGAATTGGAGACTCAAGTAAGTGAGGAACCGTTTCCTCCACAGCGTCATCCCATATACATAATGGGCTCGATTCCGACACTTGAAACGATATAAGTATTGGCAGAATCCATCGTGGCCTGTGAATATCTGGGTTAGCTGACCAGTGGAAATGACTTTTCTTATTAAGCTATACGTGTCTGATGCGTTCGGGAAAAATAGCTTAGTAATGGACGCGGTTGTACCTTCGTTGTACCGGGCACTCCATCTTGAAACTGAGGCCTCTCGAAACAAACGCTTAACATACGATACCGGGCATTGGTCATAATCTGGCTTCCTTATGCAGTTTAGAGCAGCTAGTTTGGCCAGTTGACCCATAACAAGGACACATCTTTGTTCTGGGCAAAGGCCTTCCGCAAATTCTCCCTGGCCTCTACCGCAAGAAGATAGAGTGAGCCATGTTCCGTAACAGTATCGAGCGCGGCTCTGGAGTCACTGTACAAACCATAGCTCCGCTTCATACTTCTTAGCACCATTTTGGTCGCCTCACATATGGTTAGGAGTTCCGCCGGGCAGGCTGTGCAGTACGTGGACAGACATAGCTTCCGGTTTTGAACCTCGCCCTTGCCTTTCCATATGGAAAGAGATGCTCCTGTCTTACCCACACGCTTGCAGCCGTCGGTGTATATTTTCTCCGCCTACACATTGTGCTCGTCCATGGAGTTTTGGTCCACCAAACTTGTAAACTTAAGGTCCAAATGCGAAGCGGGGTGAGGTATACTGCGAATCCCATCATTCTCTTCACCTCTCCAATGCCCAGCTATGCCTGGGACAATCCTCACCTAGCATCATCCAGGTTGAAGATCTCCTGAATTCTACAGTCCAAAGGTAGTATCCCAGACAATAACAAGGCCGATTGGCTAGAAACTGTGTGATAGGCTCTACCAGTTTCAGCGCAAATCCTCTTTGCACGGTGTTAAGCTGCTTCTGAATCGCCAGTTTCGTAAATGCAGGTGCCGCAGCCGCGTATAGCACAATCGGCTCCACCGCAGCTACGTATATGGACCGCACGATTTCTGGATTAAGACCCCAAGTGATTTTGACTGCCCGAGCCATTTGCCTATACAACCGTAATGCCTCCTTACACTGATTAGCGACGTGGTTATAAAATGTTAATCGATTATCAATAGTAAGCCCCAAAATCTTGACTTCCCTGGACATGCCAATGAGGGATCCTCCCATGTATAGCCGTGGGGTATTACATTTAAGTTTGGTCAGCACAATTGCACAAATCTTGTATGGTGCAAATCTTAACTTATTCTGGACACCACACTGGCGAATATAACCGAGAGAGGCATTGGCACGTCCCTCTATCTCTTGTGCTGTATTCCCGTCGAAAAAAACGTTGTCCGCAAACGCTTGACAATAGTCTCCTCTTTTAGCGAGTCCTACGAGAAACGGGTTGAGAAGAAGATTCCAGAGAAGAGGACCGCCCAATGACCTTTGTACACAACCTTTCGTGGGATTGTGCATGCATTTCTCCCGGCAAATTTTACTATCACTCTTCTGCAGCACAGGTAGCTATCTAGAAACCTCCTTATATTAATCGCACACTTTTCCTCTGCCAATCTGATTCTGATTGCCCGTCACCAAGCGCTGTCGAAGGCTCTCTCTATTTCCAAAGACACAGGGGTAATTATCTTTACCTGCTTCTACTTACCCCTGACATGGTGTATTAGTTTATAGAAAGCATCCTCAGTGCTCTTCTGGGGCATGAATCCGAAATGGCGAGTACTAATCCCCGGTATTACGTACCATTTTATCCTCGCTAGCGTAATCTTCTCCAAGACCGGCAGTAGACCTATAGGTCTATAGGCCTTGGGGTTCGTATAATCTTCCTTGCCCAGCTTTCTGAGTACCACTATTGTAGGCTCCTTCCAAAGGTCCGGGAAGTGTACAATCTGCAAACACTTGTTGTAAAAAATAAGTAGAGCGTCCGGATCCTGGAGTATTACCCTACTGCTAACGTCAGCCGTAAAGCCATCCGAACCAGGGGCCTTCTTCGGGTTGAAACTCCTCGCTGCGGTTTTAACCTCCAGTGATGTGAAAAGAGAATCATGAATTTCTTCATGGACCAACATGTTTATTACTTGTGCCGCTTCTCTAATCCGGCTATGGTCTGGATTGCCTGTTTCAGAAAGATCCTCAGGTGTTTTGGCTAGTAAGAATGCCAACTCTTTGGGGTTTAGGTGTTTTCCATCATCGTTTATTAGGATTACGTCTCCATTGATAATCCTATATATTCCTTCCCATAATCCTTCTCTGTCGTGTCTTTTACAAAATCGACGATGTAATTGTCAGTAAGTTTAGGGCATTGGAGGACGTCACTTTCGTCTTTAAAGACTACAATTGCTGTCTTCACTATCCCTTCTCCTACACCATTGCTCTGGAAAGTTCTTGCGCCACGGTAATTTTTCATTATCTCTATACCACCTACCCTCGGTTCCTGGATAAGTGCCAAGGCGATGTTCCTCTTGTCTGACTCCTATCATCAATCCTTCCGTAGTCAACTTCTTTCTTCGCCAATTTTCTTAGCTTGGACGACGACATATCCTCCGGTGGGGAGACCTATGCGTAGTCCATTATCAACCGTCTCAACAATAAGCTAGTTTAGCCCTGGCGAGTGCTTCCCACTTTCTACGCACTGCGCTCTCAACGCTAAAGGTATTATGGTTGATGTGTCCGAGCTTGGCCGCATTGCAGTTGCAGCATTTCAGAACTTCCCCTGCAATCCAGCCCACACAGTCTTTCTTAAGATGAGGTTCACCCCGGTAACTGCATTTGGATAGTCTCCTTTCAAAAATTGCCTCCATGACCATATTCTATGCAACCTGAGCACTGGATAAGCGGACTTTGATCCTCGATCCTAATACGCTACATGTCCATGTAAACGTGTCTCTTTTCCTTAAGATTACGGTGTATTTGTGCAGATACTCTGAGAACCATGAGGAACGTATGTTAAAGACCCATACTATATTAATCTTTTTGCTAAATTATATGTTTATATTTATAGTAAAATCAAGAGTAATTAATATTGGCTAATTATTGGCGGCACATCCCTTTTCCCAGAGACCGTCTATGTAGGTACCGCCGCGGCTCCAATTTCTACAGCCAAATAGTAATGTGCAAACATTACTGTGTTCCGGTTTGGAGGGTGCTGTGTGCTAGAAAAATTACTGGGATAATGAGACTTAACACCTTGTCTTCCGCGACGATCTAATTGTGTTGCTGTGTGTGTATACCATCGTAAACAGCGCCTCGTTATTACGATCAAGGGTATAACTTCCCATTAGGTGAACGATTTGCTCGTCGCCTCGTCGATAAAAAAAAATATAAATTTTAGCGATTTCATATCTTTATGTAACTTATTATTTAGTTCTCTCCATTTCACTATTTATCACATTGCCTTTAACATTATTTATTATTTACGTTCGCATAATAATTATAGCCTTATTGTTTTGAAATACAACTTCAAAATTAAATAATTTGATAAATCATGTTAAAAAATATCTCAACAATAATGAAAATGGTATGTTATACATTTTTATTATTACAAGTGTCAAAATTATTGCTAGTTATTAAGATAATTAT
>DWHM01000175.1:0-10660 GCA_018247595.1 Losaria neptunus creber | reverse complement strand
TATACAATAATCTTTGTTAGTGTTTATCTTAGGTCAAAGTGTTAGATGTCATGTGCTTATCCTAATTATGGCTACGTCACTCCTCCGCCCGTAGAATGAGGCGTACTGGTGTTTGGGGTTGGGGTGGGCTTGCGCCGTCAACCCTAATATCATGCGCGTCTTGCAGTCCCATCGGTATCTCTTCAGGTCTGTCCGGCTTCTGTGACTGGAACTTACGTACAGCTCTTCTGATGATGTAGCAGACGATCGTGATGAACAACAGTAGGTATAAGAGTATAGTACTCCAACTAGGTTTAGTTCCTATAATTTGTTGTTTTTCTAGAATTGTATTGGCGTCTAGTACTTTGGCCTTGTTTAAGAGGGTATGGATTTTATCTAGTTCTATGTTCTTTAGTTCGATTATGGTATCGGCTGTATTGTGAAACTGTAGTTTAGGCAAAGGTATTGTTTCTTTGATCTTTATATGCCTTTGATGTGTTTGTAATGTGCTATCCTTAATACGGATTTTACATTGGTCGTCGATTGTGATTAGGTTTGCTCCCTTGAGACGTTGGTATTGTCTCGCCGTTGCACTTCATACGTATTACCGTTTCTTTCTTGATCACAACTATCCATGTATTTTGTTTGATTTGTTGAATCAAGGTATCGTTGAATGATGCGATGACTCTGATGCAGTTTACTGGGTTCTTCTGTTGGGTGATGAGCTGTGCTACACAGTCCGTGGATGCCTGTAGGGGTTGCCACTCGACGTGATTACAAATTTGTTGGTCGTCGGTGATGCTGGTACATGTCTCGTGCGGATAAGCAAACTCATTGTCTCCGAGTATTAGGAAAGGATGTTTAGGGACGAGCATAAGGTTATCTTGTCCAGGGATTGAATATAAGTGGAGTAAGGTATACACTTGTGGTGTTACTAGTGGTATTTCTAATATGAAATTTAAACTTTCATTTGTACTATAAGCTTTAACGTGGATGCTTTTCTCTATGTTGTGGATGTTTATTATTTTTGGTTCAAAAGGTAGTTTATAAGTTACCTTTTTCTCGATTTTACTTAATTCTTTTAGTAATTGGCTAGGGTATACAATACTGGGATGTAATTTATCTAAATGTGCAAAGGTGATGGCATTCTCCAGCATAGCTAGTCTATTGTACAACTGTTGTAAGCAATTTTCTATCTGTATGTAAATAGCTATGATATCTATTTTATTATCTATTTTATCTATTTTACTATTTAGTTTATTAACTATATTTGCTAAATGCAGTTGGTTTTCTCTCATAACTCTTAAGTCTTTTACGTATTGGTCCATGAAATCTTTCATGATGCTAAGGGATTGCTTTTGATAAAAATGGTTATTTACTCTAAGATTCTCTATTTCTTTTTCGAAGCGTAACGCGTCTTCGTTATCGAGATTGCCAGTTATTGACTTAATTATCGACCCTATTCCGTTAATGAGTCCTCTTTTAACTCTTCCTTGGATGTAGATGTGTTCGTAGTAACTAGTCTTACTAGAGCCTAGGTATGTTAGTTTACTCTCAATTATGTCTGTAAGGTACGTTATTTGTTGTCTGAATACTATCCTGTCGTCACTGATTTGTTTATTATTATTTTCTGCCCTACTTATGTTAAGGAACAGGTCGTTCGTTTCTGTGAATAATTCTCTAAATTGTGTTAGGTTATAGACGCAAATTAAGTGGTAGGTATCTGTCTGCTGTCGTACAGATGCCTCCTTCAGAATTATAAGTCCGTTATGGTTTTCCACGGGTTCTATGATGGCTGAGGCCATCTGTAGGATGTCTATGATGGCGATGCATCTGCAACAATATTACGATGGAGCATTTTAAAGTGCACTCGGATAGTTTTTGCGTTAACATGTTTTCCTACTATCTCTGCTATTTGGTTAGGGTGGATTCTAACGATAGTATATGGGCCTAAGTAGCGTGGCTCTGTTTTCTTGCTGCGTGCGCTTTTCGCTACCTGTTTAAAGACTTTATCGCCGATTTTAAATTTGGCCTCCTCGGTGTTCTTATTCGCGTTTGTTATTACTCGTTCTTTTTCTATAGTCAATTTTTCTGTGACTAATTTATGTGCTATTTCCATTTGTTTTCTATGATTGTTTACGTAATCTTGATAATATTCTTGCGGGTAGAATATTTCAAGGGGGTTACGACTGTTAGTATGGCCGTATAGTAGTTCGAAAGGGGTAAAGTTAGTTGCTGAGTGAATGGTATTATTATACGCAATGATTGCATTACGCATTTGTATACTTATAGGGTTTTTATTAGTTATTGTTTGTATTCTAATCATTTCGCCTATAGTTGAATAGAACCGTTCGATTGGTGAATTCGAGTTAGGATTATATGGGGTAGTAAAGTGAATGAGGATATTATACGTAGCGCATATTTCTTTTATTACTTCATTTTCAAACTTGTGATCTGAATCGGTCGTTAGTTTCGTGGGTGTACCAATGACTGAAAATATCTGTAATAACGCTTCAGCTATATCTATGCTTGTAGTAGCCTGAAGGGGTACTGCTTGTGCATATTTTGTAAAGTTATCTATTATTGTGAGGAATGTACTGTTATCAACGGAATACAAATCCATAAACATGTGTTCCATTGGTTTTGAAGGGGTAGAAGTCAATGACAGGGGTAGTTTTAGTGGGTTCCTTTCATATTTTGTTTTTATACAGATACTGCAATTGTTAATATATTTTTGAATTGAGGCGAACATATTTTTCCAATGATAGTTTTTCTTTAGTCTTTTAAAAGTTTCTTGAATACCGCGGTGGATGTTTTTCCCTTCGTGGTATCTCTTTATTATTGCTATTTGTTCATCCTTTCTTGCACTAATGTTAATTTGCTTTTACATCTATATAGCTTAGGGCCTCGGGTATCGAATATTGAGTTGTACACTTCGCAAAATACGGAGTATAGTTCCTCATTATAAAAATAGCAATGAAACTTTCTGCCGGCTATGGTACGTTCTTTCAGAAACCTAATCGTTTCTTCTTTCGTATTATTAATAGGTATAAAAACGTGTTTTACAGTGAAACTATTTTTAGACTTGTCCTCTATCCTATATTCAGATCCAGGGGAACTTCTAATATGGAATTGTTTTAGTTGTTTATCTATTGCGGCCGTACATTCAAGTAAGTCATTACTATTAGATGAGGTCGGTTGGTTATCTATTTCTAATTGTTCATTGTTTACAATGGGCGTCAGGGGCATATCTAATAGTTTTCTAATATCTACTGTGCTTAGGTCAATGTCATCGTTATTTTGATTAGGGGGGTCGGAGGATGATAAAGATTGAACTTCGGTAATTAATTCTTCTAACGATTGACTGTTCGTTGTTTCAGCGGGAATATCTAAAGCATTAATTTTTATTCGAGATAAAGCGTCGGCATTTGTGTTGTACTTTCCCTTTTTGTAAACAATATCGTAGTTGTATTCTTCTAATTTTAGTCGCCAGCGCGTAAGTTTCGAATTGGGGTCTTTTATGTTCATCAGCCAGATAAGCGGTCTGTGGTCTGTATATATTGTAAATTTCCTACCATATAGATAAGGTCTAAAATATTTGGTAGCCCACACTATGGCTAATAACTCTTTCTCTATCGTGGAATACTTAATTTCGGTGGTGGATAGCGTGCGTGATGCGTATGCTATCGGTTTATCGGAGCCTATGGCGCCTTGTGACAATACTGCACCAATAGATACGCCTGACGCATCTGTAGTTAGTATGAATGGTTTTTCAAAATTCGGGTATTGGAGTATGGGTGCATTACATAATACCGATTTGGATCTTTCGAAAGACTCTACGAATTCGTTGTTATGTATAATTTTAGCATTTTTCTTCAAGCATTTTGTAAGGGGTTTTGTTAATTTTGCGAAATCAGGTATAAATTTTCTATAGTATCCTAATAAACCAAGGAATGATTTTATCTCCTTCTGCGTTTTTGGGATGGGAAACTGTTTTACTGCCTTGATTTTATCTTCATTAGGTCTTAGACCTTCATGAGATAATACATGACCTAGATAGTTAACTTGCTTTTGAAGGAATTCCGACTTGTCCAGCTGTATTTTGAAATTATGAGCTTTGATTCTCTCGAATACTTTTCTCAGTTTATCTAGATGGTCTTGGAGGGATGTGGAGTACACGATTATGTCGTCTAAATACACTAGACATGTATCGTTTAATAGGTCTTTTAGTATGTTTGTCATAAGTCGCTGAAAGGTGCTAGGTGCGTTCTTAAGTCCAAATGGCATGCGTAAAAATTCATAATGTCTATCGAGACTGAAAGCTGTCTTTTCTATATGATCGGGGTGCATTTCAAGTTGATGGTACCCGGATGCTAGATCAATAGTGCTAAAGTATTGGGCTCTACCTAACTTGTCTAATATGTCGTTTATGTTGGGGATTGGGAATTTGTCTTCGATTGTCTTTTCGTTAAGTTTTCTGTAATCTATTACCATTCTCCATTTTACTTTACCGGAAGCATCGGCTTTCTTTGGTACTAGGTGAATTGGGCTAGACCAGGGGGATTGACTTTCTCTAATGATATTTTTACGTAATAGGTCATCTACTTGATTTCTTAATTCTATCATCTCTGCGGGTGGTCTTCTATAGTTTTTGGAATAAATAGGAGTATCGTCAGTTACACGGAGTTTATGTTTAATGGTATGTGTAAAAGTAAGGGGTAATTGCTCTGCATGAAAAATATCTCGATATTGAAAACATATTTTTTCGATCTCGCGCTTTTCCTCGTTGTTGAGATGCGTGAGTCTCAGTCTTGCTAAATTTTTCTTTAATACACTATCAATTTCATGACAATTCATTTTGTTTATCGATACTTTATTATCTCTTTTGTCTGATAAGTTTTCGGGTAAAGGATGCAGTTTTTTATTTATCTGCTTTTTGAAATAAATGGGTTGTTCTGAAGTATTTGCTATTAATATGTTAAAAGTGCCATTTTTCACTGTTATGAGGGATGTGGGTAAATACAACCCTTGTGGTGTTTCAAAGCCTTCGAATAAATACTCACCTTCTTGTTCGTTAATCATTAGATTGAAGTTAGTTTGTGATCGCGGTTCTATACGTAAGCTTTTTTTTGAATCTTTTCTTATGGGTATTTCTGTATTGTTAATTCTCAATACCATTTTTCGTAGATCTATTTGGGTTTGGAATTTTTCTAGGAAATCGAGGCCTAATAGTCCTACAAAATCTTTATCGAAATCGAATATTAAGAATGTGTGTAAAGCGTTGGTATTAAATAGGGGTGGTAATTGTATATCGATTATTTTATTTGGTTTGGACGTACCGTGTAGTGTTATTATTGTGTGAGTTTTAGTTTTAATGTTTTGTCTTAAATGTGGATGGATGTTTAATATTGAAGGGCTAACAAGTGACTTAGCTGCTCCAGTGTCTATCAAAAATCTACCGCCTAATTCGTTAATATAAATTGACGGTAAGCCATTATGGTTGTTAACGTGTATTATGTTGGATTCACAGAATTCTGGATTTCTCGAAAATCCAATTCATGGCTTTCCACCTCGGAATACTCCTCGGTGTTTTCATCATCCGAAGGATCTTCGTCCTGAAAGTTTTCTAAGTCGTTTTGTTGATAATTAATTTTATATTTCGCGGACTTAACAGGTTCTGTTTTTACAATTTCTCTCTTTATAGGTGCTTGGTTTGGTTTATAAAATGATCTATTAGGGTTAGGATTATTATTAAAATTAGGTTTATTATATATTGGTCGTTGAACTACGGTACTAGGATTATTTATACGATACGTTTTTAGCTTTGTTTCCTCTTGTATCGCGAGTGATATCGCATGTTCTAAACTGATAGGATTTTGCATACGCGTAGCGAGTGACACTATGGGGCTAAGCTGTCCCATAAAAACGCTAATTCCTATTTTCTCATAAAATTGTTTCTTTAATGGATCTAGTCCTATTAAAGAGTAAGTTAGGTTTCTAACTTTATCGCCAAACGTTTCTAAGTCTGATTTGTTTCTAGTTATGCCGTTTAATTAAGCCGAAAAGGTGCGGGAGGGACCGCGGTCGTGTTTGCATCGAAGTTAACGTTGCACTTCTATTTTAATTACGTGACATGAACAAAGTGACAGTTTTAAACCTTTAATTATTTGATGGTATAGAGTACGTAACCAACTCTCTTCTAAGTGTATTTGTTTTAAAAATAACTTTTAGTAACGAGCGTTTAAGTGAATATAGTTTAAGAATTCACTGACCTACCGACATTGCTTATTTCGTACGTAAGTGTTAATAAAAACACTGTGTGACGAAATATAATATTTTACGCACGTACCTACATTGTACCGATAACACATTATTAGTCCCCTTTTCATTTATACATATATAAATATACTATTATAATGTCGTCAAAGACTAAGCGAATGTGTGCAGGTTGCAAAAGTGTCATAACAAATAGGGAGTTTCTTCCCTGTTCAGAATGCAAATTATTGTACGATTTACTGTGCGCCAACGTTAACGAAAAAATTTTTGCTTTAATGGATAAAGATAGAAAGGCTAGATGGAAATGTCACAAATGCCGTAGTAAAGTGCCTAATGTAGCTGATAATAAAGATTCTGCTATACTATCTTCTGTCGAAAATTCATCACCTAATACTTCAAGCAGTATTTCTGTATCGCCTGAGAACTCTAACGATAACGTTACCGTGAGGAAAGGCTGCCATGATGTAAATATGGAAAAATCTGTGAGACACATAGTTAAAAGTGAGATGGAAGAAATACTTAAAGCTTTTATCCAACAGCACGTAACAGAGCAACTTGAATCGGCTACGAAAAAATTATGTGAAGAGATGGCAAAGTTTACTAACGTATTGGAAAGATTTAATATGCGCTTGAACAACGTCGACGAACGTATTGCTGCTATTGAAAAGCGTCTAGATACTGAGTGTAATCATATTCATGCGATTGCCAGTTTGGAAGCCGAAATTAACCGAAGGGATCAAGAACATTTACTTAATGACCTGGAAATCACAGGACTGCCCGAGGAGAAGAGCGAAAATACTCTTCACCTAGTAACGCTTATTGGAAACAAACTTGGTATCCATATTGATGAACGCGATGTCGTCAACGCTGAACGAGTCGGCCGCAGATACGCTGATAACATTAAAGAACATGAGGAGGGCGAGGTGACATCAATGGTACGGCCGCGTCCTCTTGTGGTCCGTTTGGTCCGCCGCTCTGTACGTGAGGAGCTTTTAAAAGCTGCGAGAGTACGGCGAAATATAGATACTACTGGCCTCGGTTGGCCGGATTCCTCTCGACGGCTTTATATAAACGAACGATTAACGCACAGTAACAAACAGCTATTCTATAAAGTACGTACAGAGTGCAAGCGCCTCAAATGGAGATATGCATGGACAAGGAGTGGCAGAATTTTTGTACGACGAGACTCAGCGCAATCTGCAATTAAGATTCTTCATGAAGCTGACCTTGTTAAGGTTTTTGGCAGTAATTCAGTTGGATCTAAGTAGTTTCATTTATATTTACGGACGCTTGTATAATATACTATGTTTGCTATGTTATCTAGGAATTTTTAACGATGTGGTATTGTACAGGTCTCCTTACTGTGTAAAAATGCATGATTTTCCCGTCTGCTATACACCTTTCCATTTGCTCATTTACTTACATGATTCCATAGCATCATTCACATCTCTTGTAGGATTCACGATTATGTACATATTTATTTTATACATGACAGCTTTTTGTTGCTTTAACTTCAGCGAGAGAAAAAATTACGATGCTTCTTTATCGAAAAATAGTTCTTTAATGGTAAATGCAACCTGCACACTATTATTTATATTATTTATAACAGATAAGCGGCATGTAACACTATTAAAGCTTCTCCTACAAAATTGCAAGTACTGCCAACTTATTTATTCGTATGTTATACAGTTTATTCGATCCCAAAAGATTTCACTTGGCTTTTTAAACCCGGGTTCACTAGGATCCCGCCACGAAGAGTTTCAAGTAGCAATGGCTCGTCATCAGGTAGATATCATGGGCATCAATGAAACATGGTTAAAAGTGGGCGAAGAAGCTCGCGCTCCTGCTGTACCTGGTTACCATTTGCGACATACACCGCGCCCCCCGCATATTAGATCGCGTGGAGGAGGAGTAGGTTTTTACATCCAACGACATATTTCTGCCCGTACGCTTGCGCATCCAAGTGCTTCTCTAGTGGAACAAATGTGGCTGGGACTTAAGGTCGATGGTAAAACATTAGCTGTCGGCACCGCATACCGTCCTCCGTGGCTCAATATTGATATTTTTCTTGACGCTCTTACAGAGTCTGTATTGAGTTTTTCAAGTTTTGACCAAATCGTCCTTATGGGTGATTTTAACATCAATTTGCTTTATACACAAGATGGTAACACAAAAAAACTTAATGACTTTTTTAACATTTTAAATCTTAAACAATACATTGAAAAACCTACTCATTTCACGGATAACAGCCAAACTTTAATAGACATAATTTGTTCAAGCGCAGTCATTCGCGATGTTTTCATTGATCCGATTAAGGATCTTAGCAACCATGCATTTATCAAATGTTTGATGGACATAAAAAAAACCAAACCACCACCAGAAGTTATTGTTTATAGGCCACTCAAAGATATCTCTTATACTGAATTTTGTCAAGACAATAACGCCATACGCTGGGAAACGGTACTCAGTGATAATATAAATAATACGGTTGCCACTTTTAATACCTCAATTTTGTATTTATTTGAATGTCATGCACCATTTAAAGTCAGCTATATTAAACCAAATGATCATCCTTGGCTAACATATACAATAAAGAAAATGATTAAATTGCGGGACAGGGCCTACATTAATTATCGTAAAACAAAATTAGATATACATAAAACATATTACAAAGAATTAAAGAAAATTGTTCGTGCAGCTATCTACTCTGAAAAGTGTGGATATTTTCAACAAACCATTAATAATAATTTGTCAAATCCGCAAAAATTATGGAAAAATTTGAAAAGAACAGTGTATAATTTTAAAAATAAAAAAATAGACTTACCACAACACTTATGTGATGCCGAACTACTCAACAACCATTTTCTACAAGTTCCAGGCAAACGTATCGCTGACATTACAGATATACTGCACTTTACTTGTAATCGTTATGGACTTAGCACTTTCGAATTCAAGCCCGTCACTGAAGAAACAGTTTTGACTATCATCAAATCCATCAAAACAAACTCAATGGGCATTGACGGAATTGGACTTGACATGATTAAATTAACTTTACCCCGCACATTAAAAATCATAACAGCTTTGGTAAATAAGTCTATTGAGACAAGTAAGTATCCCGAGATATGGAAAGTCGCAATAGTCAAACCCCTTCCTAAAATAACAAACCCAAACGATTTAAAAGATTTGCGCCCAATTAGTATACTGCCCTTCTTATCTAAAATACTAGAAAAAGTGGTGTGCATTCAAATTGTGGAATACTTAGAAACCGTTAATATTTTACCAGAATTTCAGTCGGGTTTTAGAAAAGCTCGAAGCACATCTACAGCTCTATTAAATGTTGTTGATGATATTTTGGCTGCTAGAGATGTAGGTAAGGGTACGATACTAGCCCTATTAGATTTTTCCCGTGCATTTGACAGCATCAATGTTGCGCTTCTCCTCTCTAAACTTACATTTTATGGATTCGGTACGGCAGCGGTTAAATGGTTCGCTAGCTATCTGAGTAATCGTTCGCAATTTGTACAAATTAATACAGTTGATGGCGTAAAATTGGAATCACTACCAAAATCTATAAATAGGGGAGTCCCACAAGGCTCTATTCTTGGACCCATTTTATTTATTTTATACACCGCGGATATAATTAATTGTATTAAACATTGCAAATATCATCTATATGCCGACGACCTTCAGCTATATGTCTCATTTAAAGAGAGTGAAACTGATATTGTCACATCTCAAATTAATGAAGACCTTTATCGTATAGCTGCTTGGTCTGAACGACACTGTCTTGTTTTGAACCCTGATAAGTCTAAGTTTCTTGTATTGGGAACAAAAACGCAAGTTAACCACATTTTATCCCACAATCCCTCTTTGTATGTAAATGGTGAAAGTATTGAGCGTGTACAAGAAGTACGTAACCTTGGTTTGGTCATGGATGGCACACTTCGCTTTCAAAATCATATAAATTCTATTGTACGAAATTGTTTTTATAGACTGAAGGTATTATACCGAGTGCGGGATTATTTAAGTACAGAACTGCGTACTCGCCTCTGTGAATCATTAATACTCTCCAAACTTAACTACGCGGACACGGTTTACGGCGAGTGTCTACTGGCCCGCACAGAAACACTAATACAACGCGTGCAAAACGCTTGCGCTCGCTACTGTTTCCGTATTCCACCGAGAGGGCACGTGACGCCTTACTTGAACACCAATAACTGGTTAAAAATGAAGGCGAGACGTAAACTTCATTTTGCCAGTTTTCTCTTTGGGGTGATTAGCCAACAGAAACCTAAACATTTATACGAAAAAATTTCATTTTGTAGTCGAAATACTAGAATTGTATGCCTTCGTTGTCCCCGGCACCACACGGCTGCTTTCCGCGGCAGTTTCCGTTATGCCGCGG
>DWHM01000174.1:0-10668 GCA_018247595.1 Losaria neptunus creber | reverse complement strand
ACACCTGCTCATAACAACGTAACGCTGCTTAAGATGGTATACACAGCACCACATTGCGCTCGCCTTGATACATGTGTTAAGCTTCGTTACCCCAGTAATTTCACTATCATACATCACCCTTCAGTAAACATAGTAATGTTTGTACATTACTATTTGGCGGTAGGAATAGGAGCTGCGGCGGTACCTACCTAGACGGTCTCTGTCAAAAGAGACCTACCGCTAGTAGACCGTCACTTAACACCAGGTGGGATCGTGGTCAAGCATTAACCTATACTATTTAAAAAAAAAACACAGCACCCTTTAAACCAGAATACAGTAATGTTTACTTACTATTTGCCGGATGCTATAGGAGCTGCGGTGGTATCTACTTTAATTTCCCGTGACGGTGAACTACCATTAGTAAACCAGTTCCTTGCATAGTAAGAACGGTGACCGCTGACAGTACAAAATGTATATCTGCCCGTTCTTACTACATAATAGTTTAATAACTATTTATAATTAATTCAATATATATAAACGATTCAAAGATAGCAAATAGGAATCTAATTTTAGTGCTAACGCTAAGTACAATGGTGAGATCGTCCTGGTTAAGAAATTTATGGGTGCCGTCCTTAACAATGGCACGGTTCCTGCAAATGAAACCGGAGCCGGTTCCTCAGACGGTGCTGGCTGCAGCCGCGCTCGTTATATATCACCGGAGACACTGCAACGTAACGACTCCGGGAATTAGCTGGAGCTCAGCAGCCAATAGATTCAATTTTATCTCCTCAACGGATTTGTAGAATGGTTTTTTTTTATTCGAGAGGCCGTAGATAATAGCAAGGCGTTCACCTGATGGCAAATGATACGCTTGCCCATAATATGGCGCTGGTTAAGATGGTATACACAGCACCACATCGCGTCGCCTTGCGAAGTGTTAAGTCTGGTTACCTTAGTAATTTCACTACCATACAACACCATTCGAATCAGAATATAGTAATTTTTACATATTACGTTTCAATACAAACTTATATAGAAACTTGTTCATCACGTTGTAGGTTCGTGATTAAATCTTGTAACACTAATTTTATTCGTTCGTTATATTAATCGCTTACATTATTCATACGGTCAAATATGAACTTATTAATTTATTAAATCTGCCGTCCATCATCCACGGTACGTTTTATATGATCAAATGCAATTTTTATTTCGTAATTTCATCGAAAAACAACGCTTGGACCGTTTCCAGATTGCCGATTAAACATTGACAAATGGCCTCTTCAACTCTCTTCTTATATTATTCTCGTTTTAAAATTCATCGCCCAATTAAATTATTTTTGTGTAGTTCTATTGTATGAACGACACCGTTTTTTTCTTAATTAATATTTATAGCAATAAACTATTATGAAAACAACCGACGTTCAATATACAATCTTCCCAATAGAATGTTTGTGCCCCCTATAAATACTTTAAAAAATATATATTGTATATGGCATAATAAGTATTTTAAGCACATACTAAAGCACTATTACTATATTGAGTTGTAGAAGCGAATTAGAACTTAAAATGCTCATATAAACATTTGAAAGGTTTGTAGGTCCTAATCATCAACCTTGAGCAACACTTTGGAAAAATATAAAATTTCTCTAAACCCATAATTGTTATTTTAAAGAAAATAAAAAAAGTAAACAATTGGAACAAAGTTAGATATATTTGTCAAAGTTTATGTTTAAGTATGAACATATGTTTAATAAATTTGGACGGGAGAAGCTGTCGAATGCTTCCCGCGCGTCACATGTAAAGATTAATAGTGCTGCAACTGTTGTCGTATGTTCTTAGAAATCTATTTATTTATTAATGTACACATAAACGTCACATAGAAACTATTTAAAAAAAACAACATTCATTAAATATGTAACAAAGGCGAGCTTGACGCTGAAAAAAGTTCTTTTCTAGCACACCGGAATATAAAGGGTCAACTATTTTAATTATTTGTGTATGTGTATCCTGTACCAATAACAGAAACATATAAAGAAAAGGAAATAATGTATGATCTACGTGTATGTTCTCGTTGAACCTTCAAACAGTAATGTATTAACAGATTTATTTTGTTTCTTTAATCAGGTATATTTCATTTATATCCCCGCTTACTACAAATTCATGTGACAGCACAGAATTCCTAAATTTACTACACTGGAGCCTCATAGTCAACTCCCTGGACAGTGTTCGCCTGATAAATCGATAGTGGATACAATATATCAAGTTTAATGGCGCAGTACGCGGTGTCGCTCAATTGACTTTATAATATTTTCTCCTAATGTCCATTTTTGAATGAATATCGGAATAAAACCTTATTTCATTTTTATAAAGTGATGTGACACGAAGATTTTAAAATGTTGGTTAACAATACGAAGGTAAAACCCAATCTATACCAATGAAGGGTTAGATTGATTAGTGAGCGCCATATTGCATTGGTAGCTCTGGGATTTGGGATATTCAATCCTCCATTTTACCCACTCTTAATTCTTCTATTAATAATGCGAATATTGAATAAAAATCAACAAGTAAAACATTAGTGTAATTAGATAGATATAGGTATTATTAATCGTTACCGTAAGATCTTTGGCCTTAAAGAGTCCATTAAAAATCTAAATGATAAAAGCATTTCGGAGCACCTGGCAGCACTCACAATCTGTCGTGCTAATTCTTATAACCGTTTCTCGTATGTCGAAATTAATGTTTTACATAACATTTTATTGTTTTAAATTAATAAAAGGGTATGTTAATTTAGATACATTTTTAATTTATTATTTATGATGTGTAAGCAACAACAAAAGTGCAAAGCATGTTGTATTTGTTTAAGCTATTAATACATTCAGCACGGCATGCTCGGACAAAGCGTCTTTTGTAAACAATAAATTGTATTTCAGAATAATAAATCCTTTTTCTCATGCGACTACCTGCGGTTATTGATTCTAAGCGCACGGACTCCTGTGTCAGGGCGACCTCCGGACGTCTTTCCCATCGGGTGGTCGGCGAGCGACTGGCACTTTAGCGCCTACCCTCGCCCGCCCGGAGTGCGTGCGCTGCCATCTAACGGCCGCCTAGAACAACTGCAGACAGGATAATGTTAACATATCTACAAATAAAAAAAAATCTATTATGCTTTGGAAACCTTACTGCCAAATGAGAATATTTACTGGCAAATAAAACCAGTGCTTTGAAAGCAATTTGTGTATATAAGGTTACGATCTTACTGCACGGACTTGTCCATTTTAGGACATTCTCTTGCCAGAGAGGAATATGGTATAAAAGAGATGTGATTATAATCCACGATGCTGGGTAACTGCGGGTTAGTACATCATCACCTCAATAGCTGTTCTTGAAACATATCGCTTTCCTCACAATGTTATCATTCACCGGAAATACGGGATCGAACCCATGCCTTTTAAGAGCTTCTGTCTGTCTATCTGTCTGTCTATCATATTATATATCAATTATAACGTATTATATTATGTATGTATGTACATAAGTCCATCACAGGGTGGACCGACGATCTGATGAAGGTCGCGAGAATCCGCTGGATGCAGATAGCGCTGGACCGATCGAAGAGGAGATCATTGGAGGAGGTCCATGTCCAGCAGTGGGCGTTTATTTACTGATGATGATGTATTCTGACACGTATAAACTAGATATTATATAGTTATCACAAACAAAACTAACCATTACAAATATAACCCATAAAAACTGTATTACAGATAAAATATTTTAGGTCCCCGATATCCCGCGGCGGGGGGCGCGGGGTCCGTAAAATCCCAATTGTGAGGGAACACGGCTCGTAAAATGAATACAGAAATTTCGGCGGCTAATAAACCCGTCTGATACGAGTACAGGGACTGCGGCCGGCCATTTTTATTTACGACCTATAGCTGCACGGTACAGCAGTCTGTCTTTTTTTTTTTAATACCGGGGGAAATCAGCCAAAGGCGATCGAGGAAAAGGTCAGGTTTAGGGAAGATTTCCACCCACTGTACTCCAGAACCGAGCTATACTTCCAGTACCACGAGATACCATAGATAAGCGTGGGTGAGCTGAATCCTCAGTTTTTACTAACGGTTAGTATAGTGTGATGCTGTGGTGAGACCTTAAGCTAGCAAAAGATGAGCTGGGAAGTCCGTTGAGACCAGTAACTGGGAGTGGGGACATTCATAAAATTTACGCGATAAGTCTCTTGCCGGAGACCGTCTAGGTAGGTACCGCAGCTCCTATTCCTACCGCTAAATAGTAGTGTGCAAACATGACCATGTTCCGGTTTGAAGGTGTAGCTAGTGAAATTACTGGGGTAACGAGACTTAACAACTTAAGTCTCAAGGCGACCGTAATGTGATGCTGTGTATTACGTGCAAGCGTATCACTTACCATCAGGAGAACGCGTTGCTCGTTTCATCGACTACAGATATATAAAAAAAAATTAACATTGCTGGGAGGGATGTTAGAAAGTTACCGGGTAAGGGTAAAGGAAATTGAAACCCAACTCTTTGACATATCCGGATACCCTCGGCTCGGAAGGTTCCTCGATACGGGGCAGTTGAAGTATGTCGATACTTGTACCCGCTGCTCACATTTCAAACTTCCGCTCCAAGATGATGCAATGAATTTAATACTTGTATGTGGAGCGCGATGTGCTGCTGTGTATACCATTTTAACCAGCAGCATGTTATGGGCAAGTGTATCACTTAACATCAGGTGATAGCTTTATTCGTAACGTCGCTTGTCGAATAAAAAAAAAATATTGTTTATAATTCTTAACATGCGTCAGAAGAGAAAGAAAAGAGCCTACTCATCATTCCGCATGCTTGCGATTACAGAGGGAGCGTGTCTGTGTAAACCTTCGGAGGTCTTGGACCCTCTCACCGAAAGAGGCATCATCAGCTGACAAACGTCCACTGCTGGACATAGACCTTCTCCAATAGTGGAGGGAATTTGAGCAGTCCCTCACCACGCTGGTCCAATGCGAGTTGGAGGGGAGCCAGAGCCTCGTTTGATTAGCAGGATATACTATCAGGGTATACTATCAGGTGAGGTTAGTTTGGGCCCCATGAGTTGTGTGGGACTCCTTACACCCCTTTACATATAATACACTTATGCTATACTTATTATACATAAGTTTTTCGTGTATAACCCAAACCGCCTCTGCGCCGATAACTTATCGCAGTATAATTTCTTTATTTACTGCCGAGGAGAGTTATTCTGCTTTTTTTTTTAATTTTATTAAGCGACGAGCAAGACGTTCACCTGATGGTAAGTGATACGCTCATAACATGGCGCCGGTTAAGGTGTACACAGCACCACATTGCGCTCGTCGCTTTAAGACAGGATGTTAAATCTAGAAAAACACTTTTTCTTTTTTTTTTAATTTATAGATTAATGCTTCACCACTAAAGTTACTCTTAATAAAGTACATTATATTTCATATTGCACATCAGGTCATTGTGGTCCAAGGTTATGTATTGAGACCACCATATGTTTTTTTTTTATTGGGTTAATTGTTTAATTGAATTCTAAGTACTAAGTCCTAGTTTTTTTTTTTAATTTGTATCAACACAAAAATTTAAAAGGTTTGTTTTTGTTGTAAAATAGTCTGGTATGTATTTCAAAATTCTTCTGTTCTCTTTCAAATTTCTTGTAATTCTCTTCTTCTGTGTTAATATTGAATGGAGTTTTATTTCTTCAAAATTGAATTTGAAAATTATTACGGACCCCCAATCACCGAAAAGAAGAAAGATTGATTTTGTTCTAATTTTACTGGTGGTATTTCTCTTTTTGTCGGAGACCGTCTAGGTGCCACCGCAGCTCCTGTTCCTACCGCCAAATAGTAATGTCAAACATTACTGTTTACTGAAGGGTGCTGTATGCTAGTGAAATTGTGTATACCATCTTAACCAGCGCCATGTTATGGGCAAACGTTTCACTCACCATCAGGTAAATACCATGATAGTATCGTCGAAAAAAAACACCTATTTCTGTATGTATTTGGCTAATAATTTTATAGCAAAGTCAATATTGTTACAGAATCACTGAACTTTATACGACCGTTGTTTCAAATTTAAAAATGTCATAAAATATACGTAAACAAATGTTGTATAGAACGTATAAAGTATTATTTGTAGTGTTGTATAATGTTGTAAATAATATTTAAATAAAGCGAAACCTTACATTTGATATTATCATACATAACTCTCATTAAATATAAATAAAACGGTTACGTCAAACAAATATGTAAACAACATAACCTCTTTGTGTTGTTACAAGATGGCCGCCGTCGCTTTGATTCTTATCTGTTGCATTTTGAAGGCATTAGCTGGTAGTAATAATCCAGCGGTAAGTTCTTATGTTTAGTTAAATAGTTTTATTTATATTACAGACGCTTGTTAATTTTTTTTTTAAATATAACAATCAATAATTAGTGGCGGTTCCGTCAAGTACCACAGCAATTGCTATTTGTACCGCGAAATAGTAATGTGTAAACATTACTGTGTTCCGGTTTGAAGGGTGCTGTATGCTAGTGTAATTACTGGGGTAACGAGCCTTAACACCTTAGGTCTCAGGTTGATGAGCACAGCCCATTATAGTTTTTTTTTTTAATCGACGAGGCGACGAAAGTAACAAAGAGTTCACCTAATCCATTACGTGGCGCTGATTAAGACGGTATACACAGCACCACATTGCGCTCGTCGCCTTGAGACATAAGGTGTTAGGTCTCGTTACCCCAGTAATTTCACTAGCATAAAGCACGAGTCATCCCAGTTAAAATTAGTTATTAAAACAAGTAAACTAGATAGATATTTAAGGCTATCTATAACAGTATGGATGTAAGGGGTCCCTCACAACAACTCACAGGACCCAAGCCAACCTCACCTGCTACTGCTGTTAATCAACAGACGAGGTTCTGATTCAACACCAACCCGCTTTGGGACAGCGTGGTGGAAGATGGCCCAAATCCCTCCATTATTGTGAGAGGTCTATATCCAGCAGTGATTGTAAATCGGCTGATAACGATAGCATCAGCTCCAGCTCCGAATTTGCAGCAGCCGACTATCAAAAATCCTGAACTATCCCCGTATGCATGTTATTGGATTCGAACTCGGAGCAGTCATATAAATGCTATGCAAATCCTTTTATGTAATGATATAATCTAATAATATATAGAAGATCGGAACTCGTTGTACTGTTTGCAATAATTACCGATGCGGCGACTGCACGGAGGCCGAGCTATACATATATATATACATATAGATATACATATTTATTTATATATATCTTCACCTATATTGTATATGTAGGTACTGTAAATTTATATCGAAGAAATTTCAACCCTATCACAGCATCTCCCGTCTTCTAGGTAGACTGCCACAAAATGCCCATAGGCATTAAGTCCGCCTTTTTTTTATTCATCGAGTCGACTAGACGAGTAAAACGTTCACCTGATGATAAGTGATACGCTTGCCCATGACAACGCGGCGCTGGTTAAGAGTGTATACGCAGCATCGCAGTCTCGTTACCCTAGTAATTTCACTAGCATACAGCACCCTTCAAACCGGAACACTAATGTTTGCACAGTACTATTTAAAACTGCCTCATCGTCAGCTGATAGATGCCCAATGCTAGATATATGTCTTCCCCAATAGTAGGGGGATTTGGGCCATCTCTCACCACACTGGCTCAAATCAGGTTGGTGTAGAGCCAGAGCCTCTTCTGTCGATTAGCTGCACTAGCAAGTGAGGTTGGCTTAAGTCCCGTGAGTTGTTGTGTGGGACCCCTTACACCCTTTAAGTTCGCCTATTGCACCCTAATTTTAGGTGTTCTCAATAAAGTTTTAAATAAATAAATATATCCATCTTCATTTTTATCTTCTTTCTTTACACTTGCCATCAATATCTTCTGTCTTCTAGAAATGTGTGGTAGAGATTGCAATCCAGGCAATACATTTTCCTTAGTTACCGTTGATTTGGGTGGATTGTTAAGATTAAAAAAAATCTATAACTAGATATAATAGCAGGTATTATTATCATAGAACCCAAATTACTATTTCTGGTTATCACTTTGGATTGTTTTTTTTAATTAATTTCATAATGCTACACCCAGCAATACTTCCAAGAGAACCGTCGCCTCGCCAAAGCGATCGTGGAGGCGTTGCAGGACTCGCGATTCGACCAGGAGTTGCTGTTCGACCTGAAAAAGGAGAACCAAGTCTACCTCAACCGCACCATGTCCCTAATCATCAAATTCATCGTAAAACGGTAGGTTTACATAAATTTTTATTAATAACAAGACTGTAGATGATGGAGCATGCTCCATCAGATTTCTCCGACCTACTCACTTATGAAGAGAAGCGATGTTAGTATAGAAGTAGATTTAAATAATGATGGTTTCAATGCAAACAGCCATGCGTCAAGGTAGAAGTATAAAGAAGTAAGGATATTTATACAACAGCACATTGGGCAAGAGTATCTCGAATATATTTACGTATTATTTTTTTAAATTATGTCTGCAGGGAGGTCGATAACTACAGAGCGCGGCGAACCGACGCCATCAGCCGCCGCGTCTACTCCACGCTCGTTATGAAACTGATTGACATCGCGAAGGTTCTATACATATATATATCACTTCATAAAATAGTCTTCTCAATATTCATATCAGCTCAAACCGTTCAAAAAAAGACCACAAAATATCACAAATCAGTTACTTCAGAGCATGCTATGAACGCAAACGTACACAATCTCATAACTATACAGAACAGACATATGCCAAATGTTCCTCTGTTTAGTTCATTAAAAACGGCTTCAGATCTGTAATGCACTGACAATACCGGATATATTAGCACCGGATATGCCTACACGTAAACAGACGAAATCTCCGTTCACTCAAAATTGCTTATTTTGTATTCTTTCTATAAGTAGACTAAAAGAATAGAGATTATGTTCTACTTTAGATTTTAACCAACCAACAAAGTATCGGGAATGAGGAGATCCGCAGAACAAATCACTGATATATGTTAGCGGAATAGTAAGCAAGAGCAGTAACATAGCAGTCATATAACTGATGAAGCAGAATGATCATTGAATGTAGGCCATGTCATCGCAAGCGCAGGTGGAGATGGATTGACCTGATGAAGATATCATAGAATAATTGGTTGAATCGGTCGCGATGGAATTTCATTAAGGAGGTATATTTGTGTTGATAGGCATTCCGCAATAGTGAGAGGATTTGAGTCATCTTTCATCACGTTGGCGAATTGCAAGTTGGGGAGGAGCCAGTGGTGGGAAATAGCCCAAATCTCCCGTCTATTCGGGGAGGTTAATGTTCACCAGTGGGCGTCTAGCGGCTGATGAAGAGGAGCCATAGTCTCGTTTGTTGATTAGCAGGCTGCACCGATACGAGATTGGCTCGGTTGCCGTGAGTTGTTGTGTGGGACCTTTACAGCCCACCACAGCTACAGGTAAACGTGATTTAGATTATTTATCGGTTGGTGGTCGAACAGGACCTGCCGCGCAACGGCAGCGCCGCCGGGCGCGTGGAGACCGCGCACCGCTACTACACCTCCGTGGAGAACCGCGACGCGCACGACAAGATGGCGGACAACCAAGTGTTCCATGCGTGCGCGCGAATGTACGACGTCATGTTCACGGTACCGTCCATTTATTAAATAATCACTGCTGTTACTACTAAATCTCTTGCTGGAATACCGTCTTATTAGTTACCACTGCAGCTCCTATATCTACCGTCAAATAGTAATGTGCAAACATTATTGTTATAGGCCATTAGCCCAGCGTCAGATGAGCTGTATACGTCGCATAAAACAGATCTATATAGATGTAAGATAGATAATAACTATCATCATCAGAGAATATAACATTACTGTGTATTGAAAGGTGTTGTATGCTAGAAATTACTGGGTTAACGAGACTTTACAACTTGTGTCTCAAGTTGACGAGCACACTGTGGTGTAGTTTATATTACCTATCTTAACAACTAGGGAGCACGTGGTTAATCTAATAGGTTTCTAGAACTTCTTCGCTGTTGGTAAGTCTCTGTTACCAGAGATAGTCTAAGTAGGTACCACCGCAGCTCCTATTTCTACCGCCGAATAGTAATATACATTACTGTGTGTATTGAAGGGTGTTGTACGCTAGAAATTACTGGGGTAAAGCGACTTAACAATTTATGTCTCAAGGTTATGAGCGCAATATGGTGCTATGTATACCATCCTAACCAGTGCCACGTTATGGCCTAGCGTATCACTCACCATCAGGTGAACGCCTTGCTCGTCATGTCGAAAAAAAAAAGACGGTAATTTAATTATTGATCAGGCACCGCGGATAACGGCGCACTTGGGGAACTTTGAAGACTTAACGCCGCGGCTGCTCACGAAACGGTTGATGGAGATGCAGATAAAGCCTGTGCACTTCGGAGTGGCGCTACTCGTGCAAGTAAATATTAAAACTATATATATATAGGTTATATTTATATATATACATAACCTAGATGATAACGCTGATCTCCAAAACCATTGTAAGATCCCTAAATTAACTACTTTGTCTTGCCTGAGACTGTCTAGGTAGGTACCGCAGCTCCTATTCCTACCGACAAATAGTAATATGCAAACATTACTGTGTTTACTGAAGGGTG
>DWHM01000173.1:0-10669 GCA_018247595.1 Losaria neptunus creber | reverse complement strand
CAATGTCTTTGTCTTTGCTCCCGCGCAAAAAGTATGCAGTTTCAATTGCCCGCGCAAATATAAACAACGGATATCTCGATTGAAAAGATCCTTTCGCAATTATTAAAGCAATGAATATTGTTTTAATTGATTATTTAAAGCGAAACTATTAACGACTGTTCAGTTTTCTAATCACGAGTGAACTGTTTTGAGTCGTGACGGTAGAACAGACGTCCTGGAGGGACGCCAACGTGGCGTCGTGCCAAATACGGAGTACAAACCGACCGGCGAAACTTAGGGTAAAGGTACACGTTGTTTACCTGTTATATTCAATAAAGTATTATGTTTGTAAATTATAATTATCTATTAACAGACTCGGTATAACGTGGTACAGAAGTAATGCCTTAAATAAAACATTATAGCCTCTGACTACGCACCTTCCAGTAGAAGTCCTTTTTTTTGGTTTCGAGGGGCCAATCTTCGAAAGATACCTTGCCTTCTAGGGGGAAGTCAAGGTCGTCCCCAGTAGAGGTCCTATTTCAACATCGACGTCCTATATATTGTAGTTTGGTAATAAGATTATTTTGACTCCTTATTCCTGGTTACCTATTTTAATGAATCAACAATGATGACAAAGCATTACTGTTTATCAGGAAACAGCTACATTATTGTGGCCATTCACGCATTAACAGGTGGTATAGACTTTACCGTTGCTACCTTATCCAAATATAAATTATGTACATCACTATTTGACAGACATAATTACTATCAAGGTACTTGCCGCTCGATTTACAGCAATATATATCCATGTAGAGCATTTTACTGCCTTATTAATGTTGGTTTTATTGCTGTTGTGATGTCGATTTATTGGTGTTTTTACCTTAAACATGAAAACACACGTGAAAATCAACAGACGCACTTTGTGTATACCTTTAGAGAACAAAGATACGGCAGGCGGACGGTGCTCCATCAGACGAGGAGATAGGAAGATGAAAGACTTGAACCTGTATATATGGAAAGAGATTGTTTTTGTTAATATTTGTAAATAATGTACAACTCTATAAATAATATCCAATGCTATAAATAAGTCCATTCTCAAGCAACTTAATATTAAGATTAGGCTATCTTCTATCTGCTACCAGCCTGTCCTTGGTTACTAGGAGACAATCAGAAAACGGATAAACTGTAGTAGGGAAAATCGAAGGCAAAAGATCACAAGGTCGAATTGCTACCTGCTGGTCCGAGTTGCGGATGAACTGATCGATGTTATCCCGCGACCCTCGGACACGTAATCGGACGTGAATGGAATACCGCGTGAAGATTTTTAGTCGGTTAGAGTCCGACACTACCCCGTCGCTGGCCTTTATATGGCTTCGGTGTTTGCGTTCCGTTAGCATTTTGTTACACATGAGATCAAAAAAAAAACCTGCTGGTCCGACCAGATAAGCCATACTAAGCATTCATATAAGAAATGCTCTGAACAGTGCCGAGGAGATGGCGGTGTGGAGGTAGATTAGTGGGTCACAGAGCGTTTCAGGACAAGCACGACCTTCACCCATGAAGAGCACGAAAGAAGAGAAGATTCAACTCTATGAAGTCATAGAAAAATCTTATTTGCACCTGTATTTTTTTTTTAATTTCTTTGTTTTCAGTTTGCTTACATCCTGACTCCTGACACTCCTATATAATATATTAATAGTATGATTATTTAAGAAATCATCATCATCATCATCATCATTTAAGTAGAAAATCTGATGTGATTTCGACCCCTTAAAGCGTCTTCCATTGTATCCTGTAGTAAAAGAGGCCCAGGAAGCCACCACCATCAAGTGCACACTAGAGGAGACCCTCCGACAGTAAGATAATAATTCTCTAGTAAGATTTCAACTGGTGGTAGGCCTCTTATACCGGAGACCGCCTATGTAAGTATCACCGCGGCTCTTACCGCCAACTAGTAATTTGCAAACATTACTGTGTTGTAGTTTGAAGGGTGCTGTATGCTAGTGTAATTACTGGGGTAACGAGATTTAACACTAAGTCTCAAGGCGAGTACAATGTGATGCTGTGTATCTTAACCAGCGCCATGTTATGGCCAAGCGTGTCACTTACTATCAGGTGAACGTCTTACTCGTTTCGTTACTTCATCAGATAAAAAAAAATATTCGTGCGAACATTTGATAGTAATATATTTTTTTAAAAACTTGAGTAACATGTTAATTTTTTTTAATTTATACTCCTTCCCAGTAAAGTGGGAAAGGGAATTAATTTTACCTTCTTTTCCTTTCTATTTTTATTATACATTTATAATCCTCTCTTATTCATTATTCTTTCAAGTATGTGAAATTACAATTTGGTTAGAGCTGGTGGTGGTGTAACTGCTGGTTGACAGCATTACTATTACGCAGTATGATTGACAGTATGGAGAAAGGAAAAATCTATATCTGGAGAGTCTTTTCGAATAATTCAAGAGGATATGGTGATATGACCTTCAATTACCATATCATCCGAAATGCCATGGTCACGAGCTCGTAACGACTCCATCACCGAAGGTATGACGAATTTAAATAGGATTTATAGGATTATTAACTTATGACGGCATACTGTAAGGGTCGTGGTGCACTGAGTGATAATAAGTAAATAATTTTACGATTTCAAGATCAATGAGATGAGGAGGAACTTCATCTGGTGGTAACAGATCCTCAAACATTGCAAGGTTAGACGTTACAATACAAAGATTTCCTGGTGGTAGGTCTCGGATACCGGTGACCGTTTAGGTAGGTACCACCGCAGCTTATACTGTTAACTAGTAATGTACAAACATTACTGTGTTCCCGTTTGAAAGGTTACTGTATGCTTGTGGATTTACTCGGGTATCGCCACAGTACCACATTGCGCTCGTCGCCTTGATACATAAGGTGTTAAGTCTCGTTACCCCAGTAATTTCACTAGCATACAGCACATTACTATTTGTAGATAGGAATAGGAGCTGCGGTGTTAGCTACCTAGACTGTCTCCGGCAGAGACCTACCACCAGCGCTTCCTCGTCAACCTGCGTCTGGTGAACCACATTTTTTTTATTGTGACAGACGAAGAGACGAGTATGGCGTTCACCTGATGGTAACTGATACGCTTGCCTATAACATGGCGCTGGTTAAGATGGTACATACAGCACCACATTGCGCTCGTCGCTTTGAGACGTAAGGTGTTAAGTCTCGTTACCCCATTAATTTCACTAGCATACAGCATCCTTCAGTAAACATACTGCCAAATAGTAATATTTACACATTATAATTTGGCGGTAGAAATAGCAGTTGCGGTGGTACCTACTTAGACGGTCTGTGGTAACAGTAAGCTACCACCAGTTCATGGTATAGTAACTAGTTAGGTGGATTAAAATATACTGCCCTCTATGAAACCCTTTCTCACGTGGGCGGGGCACTTCTGCGAAGTAGCAGCAGTAAAGCGATCCAGTAATTAATGATTGACCGCAGTAGTTTACTCGCCAATGGTATTTTCCATCACCATCTCTAACGTATTACTACATTTACGACTCTCGCAAAAACCGACATTATTACACATTGGGATCGTTTGGAAATAGGTTCACGTGGGCACGCTCGGCTCCCGTCCAAATATTTGCCGTTACATCGAAATCGTTTATAACCCATTCAGACCCCACCATCACCATCAGCCCCACTAGCAAACACAGTAATGTAAATAAAACTTGGTGATAGATTAAATAGGTAACACTACAGCGCCTATTGCAATAGTACTGTGCAAACATCTCGAAGAACACTGTAGTTTGTCGAATTACTGGAGTAACAAGGCTTGACATCTTACGTAAAGATCACTAGCTTTTTTTTTATTCGACGAGGCGATGATACGAGTAAGAACTTCACCTGATGGTAAGTGATACGCTTGGACATAACATGGCGCTGGTTAAGATGGTACACAGCACCACATTGCGCTCCTCGTTTTGAGACATCGGGTGTTGTCTCGTTACCCCAGTAATTTCACTAGCATACACCATCCTTTAGTAAACAGTAATGTTTGCATATTACTATTTGGCGGTAGAAACAGTAGCTGCGGAGGTACCTAGACGGCCTCTAGTAACAGAAACTTATCATCAGTAACTGACAGTGTTATGTAGGTGAATTAAAAAAAAACAATTCTTGCTCTCATATATTTATTTTTTATTTTTCTTGTTACTCTATTATTTATTTATTATTTTATCACCCCTGTCCTACTGTTGTCTCGAAGAAATCGCTTATACCGCTGTCAGCTCTTATCCTCATATAGATTATAACTTTAGTTAAATTACCATACCATAATGTGAGCAGTAAAGAGTTTATCTAACTACCCACACAGATGGGAGTAAACCCATAAAACCGAATTATATACCACCGATAAATGTTAGCTGGAGTCAGGTAACGGATACACGTTGGGAAATACCAGGGTTATCGCTTGCGTGTTGTGTTGACCACATTGTAATGAAACACATTCCATTCTAATCTCGTTACACCAGTAACAATGTCTGTTTAATTGGAAAATCATTAAATAACAAAAAAAAAAAATTTTATGTCTTCATCATCATCAGGCGGTAAACAACCATTACTGTACATAGACCTCCAAATACTTCCACTTCAATCATTCCTGCGGTGTTACGTCCAACGGTTTCTCGCTACCGTCACCAGATTTTTATACCTTCACCATCAGCCGATATACTTCCACAGCTGGATATAGGTCTCAATAGCGACGCCCCCTAACCAGATGGAGCAACTGGAAGCGTACAGCCGGAGATCGGGCTAAGTGGCGTTCCTTGGGAGGATGTCCAGCAGTGGACCGCCGCAGGCTATTGTATGATTGTCCTATCGCTGACAGATCCAGGGCACTCCATTCATAACGGCTGATGGCTTTCTCTGTAGGTTTAGTGGGTAGGGCCCGCCCAGGCCGAGCCCCACACTACCCTCCGGGCCCACTCAGGGCACCGGCGGATGGTCCGTAAAAGGATTCCTGTGAGTTTAAAAAAAAAGCTGTTGATGATGATGACGTAGGTCTCCCCAAATAGTTGGGGGATTGGGGCAATTTCCGACCACGGTCGAAGATCGTGCTTGACCGCCGCCCAAAAAAAAATTTAGGAATGAAATATATTACTGGTGGTAGGTCTCTTACCGGAGACCGTCTAGGTAGGTACCAATGCAGCTCCTATTCCTATCGCCAAATAGTAATGTTCGATCACTACTGTGTTCCGGTTTGAAGGGTGTTGTATGGTAGTGAAATTACCGGGGTAACGATACTTTTACTAGGTTAACGCGCTTTACCACCACAGACCACATCATCACTTAACAACAGGTGGGATCGTGGTCAAGCATTAACATCATCTTATGTCTCAAGACCAGCGCAATGTGGTGCTGTGTATACCATCTTAACCAGCTGCATGTTATGGGCAAGCGTGTCGTATACCATCATATGAACGCCTTGCTAGTCGTATAGAATAAAAAAAAAAAGTAACTGGTGACTTTTGAGGTAAAAGCGGTAGAAATCGACTCAATAAACGCTCGTTATCAAATATAAGCATTACGTTGTATTTATAAACAATATGTACTCGAAACGCGGTGTAGGTGTGTCCGTTTGTATGACGCAAACCCCCGCGCCCTCTATACACCTATACGTTCACGCGATAACAGTTATAAAGGTAAGGGAATAAAGGCTAATATTCCTTGACGTAAAAAAATTGATGTTTTTACATATAACTAATAATGGTTATTTACTGGTGTTAAGCCCCTGTTGCCTGTCAACGCCTAGGGAGTTACCGTCGCTCGTTTCTACCGCCAAATAGTAATGTGCTAACATTACTGTTGTTGAGGGTGCTGTATGCTAGTGAAATTACTGGGGTAACGATACTTAACTTATCTCTCAGGGGGAGCAGAATAATATGGTGCTGTGTATACCATCTTATCCAGCGCCATGTTATGGGCAAGCGTGTCACTTACCATCAGGTGAAGACCTTCCTCATCTCGTTTAAAAAAGTAATAAAAGACAGTTTTTTTTAATAACATTTTTTTTATTTCTTTATAACAAATGAATTTTCTTTGTCTCGTCTTCTCGTTGAATAATCAAAAAAACCTTTCCTCTAGTAGGAAAGGTATTTTTCGAAGATTTCCACCCTTGATTAAAGTAAAAAAAGGTTGGTATATGCAGGAACTTTTTTATTTATTTAGTACCGTTTCCCTTCGTGATGTAAGGGCTTTGATTTTTCTCTTATTTTTACTCTTTTCTTTACTTTTTTCCTTTCTTACTATCTCACTTTCAAGCGTCACCTTTCACTCTTTCATAGGTAGGAACTTGCTGTGTATTATTATTATATCTTGATTAATAATGATTATATATTTATTTATTTATTTATTTATTCTTCATGTAAACCTTACGCAGAGGTATATAAAGGCGGGCTTAATGGATACAGGCATTCTCTATCAGCCAACCTTTGGTGAGGTGAGATGTTGTGGTAGGTTGCTATAAAGGAAAAGGAATAATTAATAAAAACGATAATACTAAAATACATACATAATCTAAAATATATACATAAACGAATGACATATATGAATAATCATATATAAATATATATTATGTTTTCCCTTGTCACAGATGCGGGTAGGGGGTTGCGCAGTAACCTGCTGCGCATGCGCAGTTCTGCGCTCGGTAAATCGGCGCCCACGCTCTCCGTCCACGTGGTAAGCGAATGTAATTTTTTTTTCAACCCAAACAATAATCTATGTAGCACAACTAAAAATACAATGTCAATTGAGTCTAATTAAAAAAAAACATTTAACCGGAAACGGGTCAGACCGCGTGTTAAAATTCTAACACTTCTATTTTTGGGACGACGGTTAATATATTTTTTTTAAATGTTTGTTAGTTTTATTTATTTAAAAAGTTTATTGAAACACTTAAAATTTGGGGACCAATATGCGGACATAATGCTTATGGGTATTCTCTGCCAATCGACCTAAGAGGAGGGAGATGCTCCGTGTCCTCCCCAAACGCTGAGGACGGCCACCGTGGGGGTTTTAGTGGGTAAAAATCTCCACATAAGCTTAGCTTCCCCCAGAAGGCAAGGGTATCTTTCCAAAGATTTCCCCATCGAAACCAAAAAAAAGGAGGGAGATGCTATAGTATGTGAAGTGAGAAAGATAAATAAAAAAAAAAATTGTGTTACCTATATATATATACGTTACATTTGTTTGTGTTTGCAGAAAGAACAATGTATAGTGTCGAGACGCCCGTCGCGGCTTCCACCACCACCGCCGCACCACAGGCTGTCGCTGGTGGTGAGTCTCCCATACCACACACACTCTCCTACCAAAATACTAAATACTAGTGGGCAGGTCCCTGTTGCTATAGACCGTCTAGGTATCGCAGCTCCTATTGCAGCCGACAAACATTACTGTGTTGTGAAAGGTGCTATAGCTAGTAAAATTACTGCAGTAACGAGAATTAACACTTTGTTTCTCAAAGCAACGAGCGCAATGTAGTGCTGAGTATGTCAACTCAACCACATTGTTATTAGAAATGTATCACTCACCATCAAGTGAATGCATTGCCCGTCTAATCATCTGGTAGAATAAACAAAAAATTACACTCTTTGTGTGAAGATGTTAACCTACTTGACGATAACCGGACCTACTACCAGTAACGTCGTATGTTTAAAAGGTGACTATGGTCCTTATCTTCACATCTGGATCTACATCCAAATTTTTAGGTGTATCCCTATTACTAGGTTTATTTACTATGCATCTGTGAGCTCCGTAGGAGATGCCGGGGTCTTCCTCAATTCATCAGGGATGACCACCGTGGGGGTTTTAGTTAGTATAAATCCCACATACTCTGACTTCTCCTAGAAGCAGGGTATCTTTAGATTTAACCAACAAAAAAAAAGGTTTTTTTTTTTTCTATTTTGATTTTAGGCAAACTGTGTTTATTTAATAGATAATTGGCACTGGTTTGATCCTTACTAAGCTTGGGCTGATGGTGATAGAAGACAGGAGCCACGGATATGTTTTAAGTACAGCAGTCCCAGTGGACAGCTTTAGAAATGTCCCAGCAGTGGGAAACATTAACTGGGCTTCTTCACGCTATATTAACAAGTAGCGTGACGGGTATTGTATATTTTACACAACCCTTTTTTTTTTATTTGACCAGGCGACGAGACGAGTAAGACTTTGACCCGATGGTAAGTGATACATCTGCTCATAACAACGTAAGCTTAAGATGGTATACACAGCACTACATTGCGCTCGTCGCCTTAAGACATGAGTTGTTAAGTCTCGTTACCCCAGTAATTTCGTTAGGATACAGCACCCTTCAAACCATTTATATCAGATCTAAATAAAGTATCTGATAAGGATTTGCAAACGAGTATAGCGGGTGTTATCCAAGGCTCGCGACTCGGACCGGTTTAAGTGTTATAAGAAATGTGCCCTTTATGTACAAACATACAAACACACATATAATGAACGTTGGAATGCTATGGTAAAACTACAACATAGAAACGGTTTCAATAAAAAATGTTAACATATATATATATATATATATACCCTATTTTTTTAAAGAATAAAAGTTTTATGGTTCCACCTTCGAGATGAACTTAACTTGAGACTTAACACCCTATGTCACAAGGTGGACAGCGCAATGTGTTGCTGTGTATACCATCTTAATCAGCGCTATGTTGCTATGAGCAGGCGTATCACTTACCACCAGATAAATATTGGTGATTTTTCTCCGTTACAGGAGACCGTCTAGGTAAGTACCGCCGCAGCTTCTATTTCTACTCACAAATAGTAATATGGAAACTTTACTATATTCCGGTTTGAAGGGTGCTGTATGCTAGTGGAATTACTGCGGTAACATACTTAACACCCTATTTCTCAAGGCGTTCAGCGCTATGTGGGGTTCCTTAAGACGGTATTCTTAACCAGTTCCGCGTTATATGCAAGCGTATCACTTACCATCAGGTGAACGTCTCGCTCGTCTCGTCGCCTAGTCGAATAAAAAAAAAGTTAATCATATAAGTTTGACAGACATATTTTCTTTTTTTTTTATTATTTGCTGAGACGAGTAAAATGTTCACCTGATGATAAGTGATACGTTTGCCCATAACGCGGAACTGGTTAAGAATACCGTCTTAAGGAACCCCACATAGTGCTGGTCGCCATGAAACGTAAGGTGTTAGGTATGTTACCGCAGTAATTTCGCTAGCACACAGCACCGTTCAGTGAACACAGTAATGTTTGCAAATTACTATATGGCGGTAGGAATAGGAGCTGCGGTGGTACCTACCTAGACAGTACTAGCAAGAGACCTGCCATCAGTAAACTTGTAAGTTTGACAAACATTGGCCAAACATTCTTATATTCAGTACGCGAGATCACTTTCCTTTGATTTCGCAAATTCATGCCGCCGTTGACCGTCTCCTACTGTCAAGTAAATGTATGTGGTGGTGGGGGTGTCTACCGGCAGCCTCTCACGACGGTGACCATTTCATCATCGTTTCACCATTTCAATATAATATACATCGCTGTATTTACACTTTCCTAATAAGTAGTGATATACAGTAGCGTTATGCTGGTGGTAACTGTCACGTTGAAGTTGCTCTTACTCTGTTCAATTTAGTCGCCTTTTGTGATGTGTACAGATGCGTGATGGTATAAACCGTCTTCTTCACCAGAATGGGAATTTTTTTTTTCAATAAATGATGGGACTTGGACTTCACTGGTGGTAAGCCTCCGTTACCGGACACGGTCTTTGTACCACCGCCATGTTTCTACCTCCAAACAGTAATGTGTAAACATTACTGTATTAACTGAAGGGTGCTGTATGCTAGTGAAATTACTGGGGTAACGAGACAACACCTTATGTTATAAGGCGTTTAGCGCAATGTAGTGCTGTGTATACCATCTTAACCAGCGGCACGTTTTTATAGGCAAGCATATCACTTAACAGGTGAAAACTTTGCTCGTCTCGTAGAATATAAAAAAAACGTTCACTTGATAGTAAGTGATAACGTTATTCATAACATAGTAGCGGATAGGATCCTTCAGATTTATGTTATATGATATTCTGTTCGGATTACTTTGATATTTATCATAACATAGTTTAGTTGGTATCAATTTTTTTTTTATTTTGATTATCCGTCGAGACGAGTGATATGTTCACCTGATGGTAAGTGATACGCTTGTTCATAACGTGGCTTTAGTTTAGACGGTACAGTGCTGTATTAAGTTCATCGCTTTTAGACGTGTGTTGTTTAGTCTCGTTACCCCAGTAATTCCACTAGCCAAAACTACTAAATAAATATGTTTATTATTATATTTCATCGCTGGTTGAAACACGCGTGAGTCACAAGAGCGCAGCCCCTTTAATTTCAACCCTTAAAGCATTAAAACATTTTATTTAAGAGCGCGGCAATTTGCATCTAAGCTACTACCCCACAAGAACCCCTGAAGCAACCCGTCCACTGACATGCAAAAATAGACCTTACCGCAACGCAGTAAGGTTCTCGTGCAGGTGTGTGCTTGTACGTGTTCGCTTCCCACAGCCAAGGGCCCTGATTGAGTTCAATTGTGAAATGCACGCCGCTTCGTTTCCCAGCTATGAACCCCCTCCCCATGTCCTTCACCCCCCCACCCTCATGAAC
>DWHM01000172.1:0-10681 GCA_018247595.1 Losaria neptunus creber | reverse complement strand
TGGTCCTGGAGCCGTTTCTATGGTGCCAAACTGTTACTTGTTTACTCCATTTTTCCTTTTTACAGCGGAGCATATGGCCTGTCCATCTCCATTTTAATCGATACATGTCAGCATGTCCGTTGCTTCCGTTCAGCTCCTGATATCCTCATTTTTAACTTTGTCCATTACCTTTATACCTAACATACCTCTTTCCGAGAAGCCAATACCTCTTTCAGAGAATAATGGTCTCCGACATCTTGCTAGTTTGTCCGTATAGTGTCGAGTTAAAGCCCATGTTTCACAGCCATATGTAATGCAGGGTCAATCTATTAATTACGGCTTTTTATAAATTATTAATATTTAAAAAAAAAAATTAATGGACTTAACGAACGAGGCGTTCACCTGATGGTAAGTGATACGCTTGTCCATAACATAGCGCTGGTTAAGACGGTATACACTGCACCATATTGCGCTCGTCGTAACTACAGTACTTTCATTAGCATGCAGCAACCTTCAGTAAATACAGTAGAAACAGGAGCTGTGGCGGTCTCCGGCAAAGGAGACTTACCACCAGTTCTTCGCGTTTAAAGGTGGTGAACAGCGGCGGCACTGCCACCATAAACTGCTCGTGGAGCGGCTGGCCAGCGCCGAGGCTGGAGTGGCTCCACAACGGGGTGCCCGTGAGCGCGGGCGTCGCCGGCGGCAGGCTGAGGGTCACCAGCAGCGGCGACCAGCTCGTCATACCGTCCGTCCATAGAGCTGACAAAGGCGTGTACCAGTGCATGGCGAGGAACGAGCGGGACTCCGCCCAAGCCACCGCTGAACTTCGGCTCGGAGGTAATAAGCTCATTACTTACAACACGCTAATCAGACGCTGTTACCACCAGCTTATCAACCTGGTTACGAGTAATACCTGCTGATAATAACGCAAGTATCATATAGAATATCCTCATGCAATTTTTTTTTTCGATCATGCGATGAGATGTGACATTCACCTGATGGTAAGTGATACGATTGTACGTAACAATTTGACGCTGGTTACGATGATACACCACATTACGCTCGTCAGCTTTATACGTAAGGTGTTCAGTCTCGTTACTATAGTAATTTGTAACCGGAACACAGTAACGTTTATACGTTTCAATAGGAGCTGCGGTGCTACCTACGTAGAGGATCTCATCAGGATCGGTGACGGAGGTCTATTACCAGTAATTTAAAATTCATTCTCCTCTAACAGATACAGCACCAGAACTCCAGTACACGTTCATAGAGCAGGTGCTGCGTCCAGGTCAGGTGGTCACGCTGAAATGTTCAGCCGCCGGCTCCCCGCCGCCGCACTTCACCTGGATGCTGGACGGGCAGCCGTTGAACACGATGAGCAGGGGGCACAGGTGATGATAACGTCTAGTGTCCTGTATTACTAGGTCACTCAGGAACATACATAATTACCTGAAAAAAAAAACATTCCTGAATACTATCAAAAAGAAGAGAAGAAGGTGAGAAACAAAAAGGAAAATTTTTTTTTGGTATATAGAGTACATAATTTTGGTAATCTACTGAAATAAAAAAGTTTTATTTAAAAAAAACTGGAATGATCTTATCAAAGCTTTGCGATGGAAATATATACCCAATAAAGGTCATTAACCTCCAGTGGATATACAACACTGTAAACTCAACTTCGTATACCATAAACAAGTTAGTTAAGCAAACGATGTTAAGACTTCAAGCGGCTACAGTGTTGCCATGTTGTAGATACAGTATCGAACAGTTCGCCACGAAGACCAACGACGTGGTGAGCTACCTGAACATCTCCTCGGTCCGGTCCGAAGACGGCGGCCTCTACACCTGCAAGGCATCCAACTCGCTCGGGGAAATATCCCACACGTCCAGACTCAATATTTACGGTAATATAACCACCAAAATGTTAATTACCATATTTTTTTTTTAAATCAAAACCATAGTTTAATTATATATTTAATTACCTAAGAGAATAATAGTAATAGTACAGAAACTTGATGAAGCAATGACTGGGTCCCAATAAATTTTGAAGTATATCTATGTATGTATGAGTACATGTATATATGTATACAGGGCAGTAAGGGTCCCATATACTTACTGGACCCAAGTCAAACTTATCAGTGCCCTGCTAACACCGGAACGCATTCGTTTAGCGTGGTGGGAGATGGCCCAAATCCCCTTACTATTAGGGGAGACTTATGTCCAGCAGTGGACGTCTGTGATGATGAATAATATTGTATTGATGTATGGATTCGGTGCAGGTCCGCCGTACGTGAGATCGATCGGCCCCATCAGGGCGGTGGCTGGCCGCGAGCTGGTGCTGTACTGCCCCTACTCCGGCTACCCGATCAGGTGACCATCCAAATGAACCCCACCGCACCCCTAATTGATACACACTTCATATCAGTATCCAATTTACGCTCAGCTAACTAATTGACGTGTATCTATTTACACCATGATGATATATAAGGCAAATTAAAAAAAAATGTAGTAAATATTCGCGAGTAATTAATAGTGATATTACTGGGGTAACGAGACTTAACACTTTACGTATTAATCGACGAGCGTAATGTGGTGCTGTGTATACTATCTCAACCAGCATCATACTGTGGGCAAGCGTATCACTTACCATCAGGTGAACGCATTGCTCGTCTCGAAAACGGAGAACTTTGTGGTAACCATGCTGGACCAGCTGGACACTTGGTGGTGTGATCGGTTGTTTGAGGAACAAAACTCAACAACTGAATACAAGCCTGCCGTCATAACTTACTCCTTATTTTGACGCGGTGGAAATCCTCTAAGGATATGCTTCTGGGTTAGGATTATGACGGATTTACACCCTCAGTGCTTGGCCGAAGGCCACGGGATCTCCTACCGAACTCACCGGTACCACATCTCCCCACATCTCAGGGAGAGCGGTTGCCCTCCCCACCACCCACAGTGTGTTCCGACGAAATACGAGACCACTTTGTATTTGAGCTCACTCAATGGACATTTAGGGCCCCCAACCTCAATGCCCGAGAACCCGAAAACCTCTTTAGTCGCCTTCTAAGATAGACAGGGTATACTTTAATCCTCCAACTTACATAAGTTACAGATAACACAACAAAATAATTATGTTAGTCATTCCATCACCTTCTCCAGTATATATTTAATATAAGAATATTCATAATATTACCTGATCATAGCTCCGTGAAATGGGAGAGGGACGGCAGCCAGCTGGAGTGGGACGGTAACGTGGAAGGTGCCCTCAGGCTGACGAGGGTGGAGTCCTCCCACGCTGGTGCTTACACCTGCGCGGTGACCGGCCCCCACGGGGAGATAGCCAGGAGGGAGCTGCAGCTCGTCGTCAGCAGTAAGTGGACCATGATCTAAGATAAACATTTTTTTTTAAATATCATTTACTATGACGTCTTTTAGCGTATAATATATCTTACTTTTATCTTCAAGTGTTCCTCATATATATATATATATATACGGTACAGTGATTCTTTCACAGTAAAAGCAGTGAAGCTCTGGTATCCTCTGCCTCATGATATCCGCGCCTGTCCCTCAGCTGTCTTTAAGAAGAGAGTCAAGGACCACTATCTCCATCTTTAGTTACACATTTTATATTATATGTTTACTATGTATGTATTATATATTATCTATTAGCTTATTTATGTATATACTCTTTCCTTCTCCTTATGTTGTTACTGGTACACGGTACACCTGCGCTTATCATCACAATAATTTATCCTCTGTCTGTGTGTATGCTGGAAGAAAACTCTTTTTAGTGTTAAGCTCGCCTGTAACATACTTCTTGATTTCTTTTTCTTTTCTTATTATATTGTTTGTTTTTTTATACGTGTATGTGTAGATCCTCCAGAAATCGAGCCGTTCTCATTCTCCGCTAATTTGCAAGAGGGCAAGCGTGCCCAGGTCAGCTGCAGCGTCACTTCCGGCGACATGCCGGTGCACTTCACCTGGCTGAAAGACAACACGCCGATACCTTCCAGCCTGCAGGTACGTTACTAAAGAAACTTAGTGTAAATGAAAACTCAATCCATTAATTCAAAGCCGTACCTACTTATACAATCGATACATTACCACCATTAAATCAAGAGTATACAGTAAAATTTATAATAAACAATAACTTGTAACTTGACATAAACTGATGGTCAAATCATCGGGATAATCAATGGGGTGTAAGGAGTCCCAAACTGTGGGACTCAAACTAACCTGATTGATCAAAAAACTAAGTTCTGGCTTCCGATCAAACCGCATTGGATCAGCGTGGTGGGAGACGGTCCAAAACCTCCCATTATTGGATTATGCCTATGTCCTGCAGTAGACGACTATCGGCTGATGATGAAGTGACCCTCAAATCATCACCCTATACATATATTATCAAACGTTTCCCGCAGTGAATGACAGCAACAGTTTAAATCTCAACACAACACCATACCCCTTATAATATCTAAAACAGACCAACAACTATTATCTAAACATTGATTAAAGATTTGTTTACTATACAGTAGTAAATTGTATAGATAATTATATTATATTACTATAGTTACGAATATATGAACGTGAATTGAATCACACGTAGAATTCATGAAACCCGTTGTGCGGTGTACCTCTGCACTGGTGGATCTGGTGGATCTGGTGGATCTGGTGGATCTGGTGAACAGGTGAAAAGGTGGTGTCCACTCTCAACACGATTGGTTGTGTAGGTGGAAGAGCGGGGAGCTGATTTTTTCAGCAACCTGGTGTTCAAAGAGGTGTCCGCCCGCCACAGCGGCCTATACACTTGTGTGGCCTCCAATAGCGCGGCCAAAGTTAATTACACGGCGGAACTGGTTGTTAAAGGTAACCGCCACGCGAGATACTCCAGCACCAAAGCACCACAGCACCACAGCACCACAGCACCACAGCACTTAGCGCCAACTCACGCTTGCACCCAGCACAGAATTTTGAGTGTTACAACACCTGTTGTGTTATTGTTGTTTAGTTCTCGGCGTCAGCTGCGGCCGCAACTTAAAGCTCCGCCTCACTCCCGTTTACTTGCCTAATTCGATAACTTAACAGTATCTCGCCAATCATTAATCACTTAAAACAAAGTGTACAACCTATACGTTATTTATAATACTGCCTTTCTCGTTTAATTGGATAATGATTATTATTAAAATAAACGCTGTGATGGATATCTTTTTTCCCTCCAATGGTATGTTAAGGTCAGGGTATGGGGTGCAGCGATCAAAATCAAAGCCTTCATTGTCCTCATCAATAATCTCTCCATCACCATTCGCTTCACAAATCCATTTATAAACTTGGTAACGTTTTTGTTTTGCACATCGTTGGATTTACAGATGGCTTTAAGGACGGGGTAAATGTAATTTATTTATACAACCTTATCCTTAATGATATTTAGCAGGTGATTGATGCTATAACGAAACTACTGAAGATATGAACGAAAGACACGTTCCGCAGCTCAATAATTTTTGTAATATTGTCTAAACTGTAATTATTATCTATTAATAATTATCATTCAATGATCAAAGTAATAACTTTTTCTACTTTAAATGATATTCAAGCTGCCGAGGCAGGTAAGGTATGTTTGGCTGCTAAAACTTTGTTAAAACATATTGTTAACAGTTATATAGGATATAACTTAGATAAGATGCATTAAAATTACCAAATAGAGGGTAGTCATGTTATTATTTTATATTACACGCTGCAGTGTCACCTAAATGGATAATGGAGCCGAAGGATGAGGCGGTGCTGGCCGGGGAGCAGGTCGCGGTGCATTGCCAGACGATGGGCTCGCCCACACCGCAGATCACGTGGCTGAAGCAGAGAGGTAGAGGATGAATGTCACTAAATGAAGAGACGTCATCAATGAGAGCATCTTAATTGTTTGACCAATTAACTTCTATGAATACTCATTGATATCTTTAAAATGTTCGACTCGTAAAGGTTGGAGTATATTTTTGATGTACCAGTACAAAACTTCATCGTCGGCAAGGTTAAAATATGTGATGATTAATTTAAGTTCTCCAATAGCTGGATCCCCGACGGACTTCGTGCCGCTGGTGAACCTGGGGGGCCGGTTCCAGTTCCTGTCAAACGGCACCCTGTGGTTCGAGTCCGCGCTGCCGTACGACGAAGGCCACTACATGTGCAAAGCCGAGAACGGCGTCGGCTCACCCTTGACCAAAACTGTGTTCGTCGCAATCAATGGTATCCACATCTTTTTTTATTAAACTTATTTAACTCTACTTAGCAGTTCATGGATTTTTTTTTAATTTCGTTTACTCTTTATTTTATTCAAAGCGGTGACCACAGCTTATGACCACCAGTGACACTAGATGTATCATTAGCGTGTTACCGACCCTATAAAAACCTACCCCCCCTCCCCCCCATTTTGAAGAACATTAGTCTGTCTTTGTCTAGTTGATACAGGGGTACCACAAATGAATGGTAGTTCTCTTTTTTTTATTTATTTATTTGTTAAGTTGCGTCAACTAAATAACACTGTTTACTACTTACAGTTACTATAGATTACAGAATCTTGTTTAAATGTTATTTATATAACGACAATTCATTAGTACACACAAACATACAGGTACAGATAATAAAGTAAACACACGGGAATTATGAGAAAGTTAGTTACAGAAGAGCGTTGAGATATTTTTACTAATTTAACTTATTCATTAAGAACTGTCTAAACTTATTATTATACTTAAGTTATATTCCATCGCAGTACGTATGGATTATGTTCTTCGCAATAGTTTTAAATCTGCTTAAATGATCAGAGAATATGTCAATGCTGTGAGGTCTGGGCGGAGGGTCCGAGTCCTCCTCTGCCTCGTTTGCGTTAGTACGAGTTAATTGTTCATTTTATTATAGGATCTAGTAAGTCTTCAACGGAGAGTACATACCTAAATTTGAGTGGGCTCTTTTAATAGAAAAAGGTAGATACTATACTTTTCACATACAAATGACTGTGAGAGTGGTAATGGAATGGCAGTTGTGTGTGGGTGCAATCACCATATTGCACCACGTACGTAAATATCCGCCGGATTCATGGCTAATAAAGCTCTCCGTACCAATTTGAGTAATGTCCCGCGTAAAAACTTGCGTAAAACGTCAAACGCAATTTACTTCCACAGCAACCTTATTTCGCAATGCGGACGCCATTTTGTTTTACTTTGTATTCGTGTCTGCTCCATGGGACGTTGGTTTTCTTCACATAAAACTTCTTCGGTCCATCAAAACAATTTACGTCGTATTAAAACCATTGCGTTTTGCTATAAACAAGGACAATAATATAACATGAGAATATTATATTATATATGAATTATTAGAATATGATCGGAGTGGAGATCTTTGGGGGAGGCCTATGTCCAGCAGTGGGCGTTTATCGGCTGATGATGATTTACACAACTCATTATGAGCTCTACTCGTTACCTTAAATGCAATGACCTTCATAATGAAATACAGTAATTGTGTCATAATATTTATTAGTCAGGACAAGGTTCCTTAATAATATTTGAAGTCCCCGACTTCTGAGCTAGGTTTTTACCTGTATTACAGGTAACAGCTTTCTGGAAATAGAGCTTTCGCCAGTAACTTCTAGCTGAGTAAGGTTGTCAGGCATCAAAATAGTGTTTTAATTAATAATTATAAGAATAAGAGAAATGGAGTAGCGTTGTAGCTTTTCAGCTTTGATAACAGTATAACTAGTTCTGTTCGGCTCCAGAGCCAGCCCGGTTCGAGCTGACGTCGCACAACGTCTCCGCCAGGCGCGACGCGCCCGCGACCCTCGCCTGCGAGGCGCGCGGGGACTCCCCGCTGCGGCTGACCTGGACCCGGGGTCCGAGGCCCCTCGATTTATCAACATATAGGTAAAACCAGATGCTACATATCATCGTATCGTTCTGATTAATTAGACTTGAATTTGTCCCGTTTGTTTATTCGGCAAAAGATATTTCGTGGCGGAGAAATTTCGATTCCTCTCTCATGAAATCTCCCACGCTCGGGGAGATTTGGGCCGTCTCCCATCACGCTGGCCCAACGCGAGTTAGTGAGGAGCCAGAGCCTCGTTTGTAGATTATCAGGTTAACCACTTGCAGCCTCTCTCTGCTCCCATGCTATGCTTGTCTATGTACTCTCTTTTTCTTTAATAGTTAACCTAAACTACATGATATAAATTTTTCAATCTCACTTTTCACAAATCTCCTATACTAATATTTTCTCCTCCTCCCGCAGACTTAGTATATCCGAAGCAAAGACTGATAGTGGTTTAAGGTCCCAGCTGTACATCAGCAGAACCGACCGCCAGGACTCCGGCGTGTACAAGTGCCAGGCCGTCAACGCGTTCGGCCACAGCGACCATTACATATACCTTTCCGTCCAAGGTAAACACCTCGCGACTGCTGCAACTGGCAACCCTGTTGCATCACCAATCAATGCAATAAGTATCATGAAGAAACTTACTGTTTACTCATGATAAATGTATCTCCTTTTACTTGGGATTGGGAGTAATTTCATTAGAGCCTGATATCAATGTTTTCTTAGTACAATTGCTGGTGGTTGCAGCTAAAGTGTTGCTACTGTGACATCCGCAGAGAAGCCGGAGATGCCGCAGTCGCTGTCGGTGACGGAGATCATGAGCCGGGCGGTGAGGCTGTCCTGGAGCCAGGGCTTCGACGGCAATTCGGCGCTCCAGGCGTACACCATCCAGCACTGCGCGCTCTCCGTCCGCGTCGCGCACTGGGACACCGCCACCACCCTCAACGTGTCCGTCCACGCGCTGCACTCGCCCCACTCCCACGTCACGTCTGTACCACACGCTACTACTAATTTTTTTTTTTACAACCCCACCGACACAACCAGAACATTCTGTAGAATGTAGGCAAGCCGGCTCATAACTATCTAATACTACCTGTATCACTTTCTTTTTCTCTCTCTTTTATTCCTCCGACTATGGTCGGAGACCTTGTTTGCATACATATATTACATTTATTTCATATTATTATTGTTAATAAGACTGTCTTTACAATACTTATGCATTTTACTTATTGCTCTTATCGTATGACTTAAAAAATAATAAATTTCCATGTGCATGTAAGTAAACATATGTCCCCATGTTCATCTATCATTTATATACTAGTATTTTAGGTTATATATACACGAAGGTTTGTATATGTACGCATATACATACATACATCCCCTCTGTCTAAAACTACTAATCTACTAGACTACCTAATTACTTTTACTTCTTTTAACAGCGTCCTGTGTAATCTTTTCCATAAATTTCAACAGCACTTCTTTATTATTTGACAATATTATTTCGCTCAGATTCTCTTTAATTACCTTCGTGTCCAGTCTTATCTCTATATCCATCCTTTCCCTTAAATATTTTGGACAATCTATGAGGAGGTGCATATTTTCTTCAACGTTAGGATCACAAGCACAAGACAGTACGTCTTTGCGTTTAAATTTGTATAGGTAGGTAGGTAATGAAATTACTGGGGATAAGGAAACTTATCACCTTTATGTCTTAAAACGAGAAGCGCTGTGTGGTGCTGTGTATATTATCTTAACCAGGGATAATTGTTACAAGCGTATCACTTACCATCAGGTTAACGACCTCTTCGTTTCTTTTCTCTCTATATAAAAAGAGAACCCTAAATGTTAGGGACACGTTGCTAGGCGACGGTAAACTAATAAATATCGATTTGTAGTTAACGAGAGATCTTTTTTTACAATTTATGGTGATAGCACTGGGAAGAAATTGTGCAATGATTATAGGCTAGTAAGTTGATATGGCAATGTATCAAATAGCGTGAAAATCATACGGCCTATAGGGCTGAAAGATCCTGGAGTGAAGCCCAGGTTATATCAAACGTAGTATAGGACGACCGCTTGACAAGGATCAACGAACTGATGAAGATTTTAAGGAATCGTTGGAAGCAAGTGCTCATCTCCCTAAGACAATATTAAATATCGTTACCCCTGTAATTTTATTAGCTAAAACATCCTTCAAACCGGAACAGAGTAATGTTTGCACAGTACTGTTTATCACTGAGGTGGTACCTACATAAACGTTCTCCCGTTAGAGACCTACCCATCAGTAAAGTTTACTGGCTCATATGGGTTGGCATTATGTTACTAATAAAACGAGTGATCAAACATAGGCCGGACGGTGTTTGCTTTACCGACATAAAGGTGACTTGTTTGGTTAGAAACGTTGAGGGTAGATTGATTTTTACTGATGGCACCAAATTAAATACGACAACAATTTTGATTAGTTAGATAATACTTTTAATGGTTTTTACAGATTTTTTCGTGACCTAGTTCAGAAACCTAGATTTCGCTCTCTTTTGGAATGATGCCAGGCAACAAGAGACTTTGTGTCCGCTTCCTGATGGAAATGATGAATTGGTAGCATATAAGAAGTGGTCCTTTTATTGAAGTTTACTTGAGGAAGTATATGTACCTCTGATATTTATTTCCGCTTTGTCATGGGAGTACCTAATCATGATGCGTAAGGCATCAATAGAGCTCGATGATCTCACCATGGATAATGCGATTGGTTCAAGGTTACTAATTAGTCTCCTATTGGAAGAAGAAAGGCTGGAGTTCCACTGTTTAGAGACTCTTTCTTTAACAATGTCCATTAAGAACCAAATGGTAC
>DWHM01000171.1:0-10699 GCA_018247595.1 Losaria neptunus creber | reverse complement strand
GAGGAAGTATTGAGTCGTCTCCCACCACGCTGGCCCAATGCGGGTTGGTAGGGATCCAGAGGCTCGTTTGTTGATTAGCTGGTCGAGGTTGGCTTCCTCGAGACCTCTATTACCTTCTAAATCCACTCCATGTGCTTCTATTCAGTTTTAATCCATTCATTCATTGCGAAGAACTGAACCGCCTTGAAGCGGTACGCAGCGTAGGTGTGATAAAGAAATAATTACATGACCATTTACTATTATACATGAATGAAAGAAAGAGAGAGAAGATCAAACGTGAATAGATTACAATCACCTAAATAGGTAGGTAGGCTTTTAGTAAAAATAATGCTGGTAACAGTGACATTACTTAAGCTTATCGCTTTAATATTTATTGCTGAAGATACAATAGGTAGAACGGAAGTATGTAATCCTGAATAAATGTTCTACCATTTTTTTATTTTTTTTTTCGCTATCGAAATCTTCTAAAGATACCCTACTTCTGGAGGGAAGGCAGGGTTATGTAGGATTTTACGCACTAAAACCCCCTCGGTGCATTTCTGGTGCATTGAATAAATGTTCTACCTAATGGAGTCAGTCGTATATTTTACACATAGGTAAATTTGTATGTATGTTTTCTATGTATGTATCGAGTCATTCGCAAGGCTTGCCAGACTGAGGCCCTGGCCTGCGAGAATTTTCGGGCCCCGGGGCTGTACTCCATTACCCGGACCTATCACTCAGCGAGTAACACTCACTGGTCCCTAAATTATCCGTATCCGTCCCTAAACTTGTATCAGTGTTCCCAAAAAGAACTTGGGCCCACCATCACCACTTTTTTTTTGAAACTAGCTGCATAGACGAGCTAGGTATTCACCTGATGGTACCTATTACACTTGCACATAATATCGAGGCGTTGGTTAAAATGGTGTACACTGCACCATATTACGCTCGCCGCCTTGAGACATAAGATGTTAAGTCCCGTTACCCCAGTAATTTCTCTGATATACAGCACCCTTCAAACCGGAACACAATATTGTTAGCACAGTACTGTTTATCGACTGCAATAAGAACTGCCGTGGTACCTACCTATACGATCTCCTTCAACAGTGATACCACCAGGATAGTTGTCAAGCAATAATCTTTTTATCTTAGAAAGTCATCGATGTGGTGATGACCTGAAGACGCAGCAGGTTGTATAATCCAGCAGCCAAAATATAACACCGATGCAAACAGCGCAGTTGGTAAAACCTCACCGCTGCTGAAACCGCGGAGCTATTCTAAGCCGGTGACCTTCAGATGAATCTGGAGCAGCGCGTAATGTAGACGCTCTCGTTTGTAATAATATCACTTCTTGGAATCTCGGATATTTATTTTAAAAAACTGAATACACAGATCAGATTGATGAGGAGAGGAGGGAAGGAGGAGAGGATCCTTATAAATAGAGATAGACATTCCTTCTGTGTTTGAATAATATCATCTAAATGGGATTATAAGAGAATAAAATTATTTTAATCGGTGTTAATCGTACCTGAACATCTTCATCTTCTTCATTCTGAACTGAAGATGACGAATAGCCGTTACATTGTTCTGCTCCGGTCTTTAGCTACTCTTTTCAACTGATGATGTCCTGGTCCGGTCTTAACATTATCATTTCCTAGTATAAATATGTTCGCCATCTTGTATATTGTCACAACTGGTGATGAATCTCCGTTGCTATAGACCGCCTAGGTGTACCTACCTAGGCGGTCTATAGCATCGCAGCTCCTAATTAGTCGACAAACAATAGTGTGCTAGCTTTCATGGGCATTGTAGCTAATGAAATTACTGGGGTAATGAAATTTAATATATTGTGTCTTAGGCGATGACCACATCATCCTAACTAACGCCATATTGTTGTACACTGGTGTCTCATTTACCATCAGTTAAAGTTCTATCCGTTTGATCGGTTTAGCATATAGAAAAATAACCGATTCCATGACTCTATTTATTTCTTTAACTTCTTAGATTTTGTCTTTTTTTTTTCATCACACTTCTGTCTTTACATTTTGTGCCCTAAAGGGACACATGGCTATTTCCGATAAGTCTGTAGGACGGGATTGCGCAAGACCGGTCGCTCGATGTGGGCGGGTGGCATTTCACAACCAATTCGCCCACCGTACAGTTGCCTGGGAAATTTAAGAAAAAAAAAAACGGCAGGAGAAGGCAGTGATGGATAAAGGTAGCCATGGCCTTAAAGAAGAAGGCATGGGTGGAACAAACAAAGCTCTGCCGATTTCATGTATCGGTACAGGAGCAAACTGTGATGATGAGTATATTTATACAGAAGTAGAAGCTAAAGCAAATTAAAAAACCATAGGTAATAATGTCGATGATGTATTAAAACCAGTTAAATTTTCCATTAAGCTAGATTTGCAGAAAGTGGAACCTAAAAGCGAAAAGCTCTCACTAAAGTGAAAGGAAAATTGGTGTAGCATTTACTAATCTACATTGGAATCCCTATCCTGGAGACTCGAGCTGACTTAACCCAACAGTAAACATGTTAGAAAGATATTGGTGATAAAGAACTAAAATTTATTATCTTGAATCCACATGCTCAGTATTATTCAAAAACAAACCAATAAAGTGCTAAAGTCCTTGTGCAACACTCTGCCTGGTATAATGACGGTACCACCTACGTGAATACAGAAAACCACAAGTTGCTCACCTGATGTTTGAAACCCTCAAGCTAATTTAAACTGTTTGCTGTAAGGAATAAGGTAGAAATTACCAAAGCCTGGATGTAGTATACTTGTGTGATGTAGAGGTCTGTATAGAATTACCTATAACGAGAGATGTCATCGCGCATCCGACGGGTCCAGATCCGCGAGGTTAAAAAGTAAAGGCGGTGTTCATTGAACAATTAACCGACTGTTACGAATGCGGTTAGCGGTTAATCGGGTTAAAATTTAGTTTTAACAAGCCCAACTGAAGTTTAGTAATGTCTGCAATAATAGACAAAGGCATATAATAGACAATTAACAGTTTATTACAGTTGCGGTCTGTGACATATTTCCGAACCAAAAAACCCAAACTTCTCAGAATCAAAATAAGAACTATTGAAATATCTGACATACTCTCAGTTATATGAAAAGAGGTTAGTTTTATCTGGGTTATATGCCATATGGTCATTTTTTGTATAGAGTCCTTAATACAGAAACTTTAATTGGCCCAATTTGATTTTGTGTGTCGAAGGTAAAATGTTTAATTAACTTATTATTATGGTCATTTACAATAAATGACCATAGTCCGAGAGATAACTCTTGAACAGTTTATTGTGTAAACTTGACCTCATTTCTGCCATATATAGCCCCGGGGCGACGTAACCCGCCGGCTGACCTTATGAAGTCATGGCGCATACGCTCTTGAATTGATATCAACACGCAAATTAACTTTAGAGCTGTCTTAATTTTTTTTTTTAGTATTTCAATAAGCTAAAAATTCTTTTATTTGTAGTTATAGTAGGTTCATTGTTTATTTGGTATTGCCTGTATATTAAGTTTTCTAGCACCAGACTTGTGTAAACAGTTGGTATAGTGACAAGTAGATGACATTGTACTTTTTGTACAGAGGAAACCCCACCCCTTTCCCCATCCAGATTAAAAAATATCCTTCTTCTTCGTCGTATTCCTCATGACTGAGGGTCGTATCATATGTGGTGAAACACACGGCGACTTCCTTGTCAGTTATAATGGAGTGGTTTACTGCCTTCTCCATTTCACATAGCAGTCCGACCACGCATGGACATAGATATGTAGGTTTCCTCACGAAGTTTCCCTTCACCGTCAGAGCATGTGACATTAGTTGGTGTTATACTAACTGCACATAAATTGAAAAATTCTTTGGTGCATGGATTCGAACCCGGTACCTTCGGAGTGGAAGGCCGGCATTCAAACCACTAGGCTATCAAAAAATATCCTGCTGAAGCCTGATTATATACACAACATAGTAAGGCTTTCCTTCACTAAAACCTGGTCTCCTCCAGCTCTCCCCTTTATTAATTTCCTACTTTATGTTATCAGAACTTATATGATAGTAATTAGATATACTACTGGTTGATATAATGATCTGCTGTGTTGCAATCATAATAAATAATATATGTATATCATAAATTATTCAATAATTGCAATCGCACAAAGACATCTGTCTTAATGATGGTGACATCATATGTCTCCCCCCACGCTTGCTGCTGATGGTATATTAAATTTCCACTTAATTTTTTTTTATTGACCCTCGATTCTGTTATGGTACAATATCCGCATTGGGTTAGTATACCACCACCACCCTACCCTGTCGAAGGTTATGACTATTGGTAAAGGTCAGTAGTTTTCCGTTGCGGTCTATGCTAGTGAAATTACTTGGGTAACGCGACGTCTCAAGGCGACGAGCGCAATGTGGTGCTGTATACCATGTTAACCAGCACCACCTTGTTATGGGTAAGCGTATCACTTACCATCAGGTGAACACCTTGATCGCCTCGTCGCCTGGTTGAATAAAAAAAAATCTCTTGATTACTAATTAAGCATTTTATTAGTCAATACAGAGGAATGTAGAATATTAATCACCTGTCTTCTGATCACCAAGTGATTACGCTGCGGCATACACTATACCCCCCATGTAGTTTTTTTTTTTACTACCACGAGCAACCTGATGGTAAGTGATACGCCTGCCCATAACAACGGGGAGCTTGTAAAGATGGTATATACAGCACCACATTGCGCTCGTCGCCTTGAGACGTAAAGTGTTATGTCTCGTTACCTCAGTAATTTCACTATCATACAGCACTTGTCAGTGAACACAGTAATGTTTGCACATTACTATATGGCGGTAGGAATAGGAGCTGCGGCGGTACCTACCTAGACTGTCTCCGGCAAGAGACCTACCATCAGTGTGGTGAGTGAGAGGGAGAGTTTGTTAGTAAAGCAGTTACCAATATTTCTGGTTATCGTCCTCACTAAGACTTGTGTAGGTAGTCAACAGTAGATAAATTTAAATAAGTCTTCAATGTTACTAGCAGTAATATCATCATCAGCCGACGAATTCTTACTGCTGGACATAGGCCTCCCAAAAAGATCTCATCGGTTTCCTGCGACCTTCATCAGATAGCAGCAAAATTAGTAGTAAATATGACGTATGGTATTGCCAGTGTCATCATCATCATCAGATTGTGGCAGTCCACTGCTGAACATAGACCTCTCCCAAGGGATGCCGCTTAGACCAGTCTTGGCTATACGCTTTCGGAGTGTATACGGGTATTGCCAAAGTACATTAATATTACTATTGGATCCAAATTTAACCTAATATTACTAACTAAACATAACCACTTATTCTATTTAAAAATAGTCTACAGTTTTCCTTATATCTTCGGCTACCAGCTGGTGAAAGTCCTGTCAAAATCGGTTCAACCATTCAAAGCCAATAGCCATCAGATGGTGTAATAGGAAAAATCGTGTAAAGCCAAAAATGGTTTAAAAAACCTATCACTTACCAAACTGTATATGGCCACGGATTCGAAGCTGGGTTTATTAAATGAGTGGTGGTGGTGGGAACCACTGTGCCACTGAGACATTTGCATTTCACCAGACATCCAAATACGAGTTTTGAATATAACCGGTCGTTGAGCTCATATGAAAACGAAAGTGATGTACGCGGACCTTAATGAGGGATCTTTGTTCCGAACCCTTGTTATAATTATCGCTGCAGAGGGAGAGGCACGCTGAGGGGATCATGTGAGTGAGAGGGACGCATGCGCAAAAATAAACGTGAAAAGAGCGAAGCGTTTCGCGGCGATGATGTCATGTTGGAGGCGAATAGAGGTCAAGGTACGTTGGTCGAGGAGATAAAATGAGGAGAAACATATTTACAGTGGAATAAATAACGCTTATAGCTCCGTAACATGCCCAACAATTTACCTTAGGCGGAAGTCCCGGGTTCAATCCCTGGCTAACATATAATGGAGTTAGACGGTAGGGTTCCGTCTCCTTAAAAATCAACATCAATCAATAACAGTGTTATGAATGAGAACGATACATTAACTTCGGTTGCATTTATCACTTAATACCGAGTGAAGTAGGGGTATTAGATTGTAGAAAAAAATGCTGTGAAGATGAAATGTTTTTATATGTACTGTATCATCATCAGCAGGCTGCGGCAGTCCACCGCTGGACATAGGGAGAGCCCTAGGAACGTCATCTTCGGCAGTTCGATAATTACTGATGGTAGGTCTCTTGCCGGAGACCGTCTAAGTAGGTACCATCAGCTCCTATTCCTACCGACAAATAGTAATGTGGAAACATTACTGTGTTCCAGTTTGAATGGTGGTGTATGTTAGTGAAATTACTGGGGTAACGATACTTAAAATCTTATGTCTCAAGACGACGAGCGCAATGTGGTGCTGTGTATACCAATTTAACCAGCGCCATGTTATGTACAAGCGTATCACTTAGCATCAGGTGAATGACTTCCTCGTTTCATTGCCTCGTAGAAAAAAGAAACAACTCCGTGGTAACGGCAACAGGTTTTCAAATATAGCAATACCACAATTCACGACTAAACAGTCCAACAATCAAATGTTACTATCAACAGTACAAAGCTGATGATGAATCACCAAGATATCACTTAATTTTAAGTGATACGTGTATGTAACAATTTTGTCGTCACTAGTTTACACTATCATATAATCGCATTAATATATACATATACATATATATATATATATACATAATTCGTCAACCAATTTCATTAGCATCACCGCATACAACTACTTATTACTATTAATTTACTGCTGGTAGGTCTCATGCCGGAGACCGTCTAGGTAGGTACCAGCAGCTCCTATTCCTACCGCTAAATAGTAATGTGCAGACATTACTGTGTTTAATGAAGGTTGCTGTATGCTAGTGAAATTACTGGTAACGAGACTTAAAACCTTATGTCCCAAGGCGACGAGCGCAATGTGGTGCTGTGTATACCATCTTAACCAGCGCCATGTTATGTTCAAGCGTATCACCTACCATCAGGTGAACGCCTTGCTCGTATCGTCGCTTCGTAGAATAAAAAAAAATACAATATTAGAGAACTGCTCTCCCAATAAATAAGCTGGTTAGCGAATAGAAAGTGTTTTTTTTTTTCTACTTGTCTATCCCACGCCCACGGCACCGCGCAATCAATGGGTGACGTAAACACCACCCACGTAACCGCCGGTACATGGGCCAGGGAAAGGAATTCGACGGCGGCGTGGCTGTAGGTGTTGTGGTGTCACCACTGTAATGGCTTGAAAAAAAAAATTATTTAAAAAAAAAAAAATTAAAAAAAAATTGTGTATATGTATGAGAGGATATTTATTAAGAAACAAAAAGCTAAACAAACCTCGATGTTTAATGCCACTTTTTTCTCTTAAATCTTTCAATTTATCTCCCCTCTCCCTCTTTCCTTCACATCCATCCCTTTCTTATATCCTTGCGTTCCATTTCCCACATATATACAACTCACAAAATTGAGATGATTTGTCACGGCCTTAACAAACCATCATCTGGATCACGCCGGGCTGGTTGGATTACTCAACTCTTGACCAGCATATATATATCTGCGGAGATATTTATTCAGAAACCAAAAACAACTAAACAAACCTTAATGTTAATACCACTTTTTTTTCTCCTAAATCTATTTTAAAGAGCATCACATACAAAAACCCCACCGTCCTGCCAAACGTCCTCCCTAAGCCTTCCTGACTTTTTTTTTCAATTGGCACTGCTCTTCTACTTTTGAATTTATCACCCCTCTCCCTCTTTCCTTCACATCCATCCCTTTCATACACCCTTGCGTTCCATTTCCCACATATATACAACACAAAATTGGTGTAGTTAAATGATGATTTGTCACGGCCTTAACAAACCATCATCTGGATCACGCTGGACTGGTTGGATTACTCGACTCTTGACTAGCATATATATATATATATGCTATCTTCATCACATCTTTCGGGACCCAAGCCAACCCCACCTGCTTATGCACCGTGTTAATCAACAAACGATCCCCTGGTTCCTCCAACCCGCATTGGGCCAGCATGGTGGTAATGGCCCAAACCATCCCATTATTAGGGGAGGCCTATACCCAGCAGTGGCTGATGATGATATATATATGTATATTCTGTGTTAAGTTATCACCAATAGCATTACTTTTATCAGTACCGACGGTCTGGTTAAGGTTATGGGAAGCCGCTGTCATCGGCAAAGGAGGTGTCCTGATGGTGATAACCATCAACAGAGAAGACGATTTATTGTTACTGTGTACCGGTTTGAAGGGTGTATGCCAGTCAAATTACTGGAGTAGCGAGACCACATCTTATGTGTGACGAGCGCAATGTGGTGCTGTATACCTGTGTGGTGCTATTGGCGGTAGGTCTCTTGCCTGTTACCGTCTAGGTAGGTACCGCCGCAGCTCCTATTCCTACCGCTAAATAGTAATGTGTGAACATTACTGTCTTTATTGAAGGGTGCTGTATGCTAGTGAAATTACTGGAGTAACGAGACATAACACGTCTCAAGACGACGAGCGCAATGTGGTGCTGTGTACACAATCTTAACTAGCGCTACATTGTTCTGGACAAGCGTATCACTTACCATCAGGTGAACCACTTACTCGTCTCGACGTCGAATAAAAAAAAAAATAATTTACTGGGGTAACGAGACAACACCTCATATCTCAAAACGAGTGCAATGTGGTACCATCTTAACTGTTCCACTTGCCATCAGGTGATCGCCTTGTGCTTCTCATAGCGTCGAATAAAAAAAGAAGAGAGCAACTAGGTATCCCTTTACCCCTAATTATAGTGGTTCTACTAAACAGTTAATTTTGTACCGGTCATATGTGTAACGGTGTCCGCCCCCTTTCCTATTTCCGTTAATTAAACAAAAATAACCGGCGCAGTTAAAACATGAGGCAGTTAAATATTTAACTGAAGGCGGTCTATTATTATAAACCGGCGGTTCACTTTCATGTGGCGGTGGTGGTGAGTGATGGCACCAGGATGTGTTTTTTTTTTTGTTCTCTCTTTCATTCCTCTTACTACGGTCGGAGAGCTTGTATGCTTACATATATTTCATATTATCATTGTTAATATGGCGGGTCCTCGGATCAGGATGTCTTTAATGGAGAAGCGGTTGTGGGAAGTACGGGTTCGATTCCCGATCAAAGATTTTTTTTATTAGTTCCTAGCGACTAGGCGAGCGTGGAGTTCGCGTTATGGTAAGTGATACTGCCCATAAGATAGTGTTAGTTAAGATGGTACAGCACCACATTGCGCTCGTGTTGAGATACGAGGTGTTAAGTCTCGTTACCCCAGTAAATTATTTTTTTTTATACGACGACGAGATGAGCAAGGAATTCACCTGATGGTAAGTGATATACTTGCCCATAACATAGTGCTAGTTAAGATGGTACAACACCACATTGCGCTCGTCTTTAGACATGAGATGTTAAGTCTCGTTACCCTAGTAATTACACTAGCATACTTCACCCTTCAATATACACAGTAATATTCGCACAGTACTGTTTGTGTGCTGCAATAGGAGCTGCGGTGGTACCTACCTAGACGATAACAGACATCTACCACCAGTAAAAATACTCCAGGTTTATTATAGTAAGATAACTAGCTAGATGGGTTCGGAAGAAACCTTACTGCCAACCACTGGCGATAGAGTCTATTGCCGGAGACCGTCTTGGTAGGTACCACCGCAGCTCCTATTCCTACCGCCTAATAGTAATGTACAAACATTACTGTGTTCACTGAAGGGTGCTGTATACTAGTGAAATTACTGGGGTAACGAGACTTGACATCTTACGTCTCAAGTCGATGAGCTAAATTTGGTGCTGTATACCATCTTAACCAGCGCCATGTTATGGGCAAGCGTATCACTTACGATCACGTGAAAGCCTTACTCGTCTCGTCGTCGTCGAATAAAAAAAAAAACAACTACACAATGTGTTGATCAGGAATCGAACCGGGGACCAGCGTTACAAAACCCATAACCAACGTTAGTAGTTAATATATTCATTACAAATCTATCCGGTTAAACTAACGCGGACAAAGAACCGGTTATACGATTTCATCAGTTATCTTACTGGTACGCTTTACTGCTTTATGATAAGCTACCTAATTGTTTCATATAAATCATTTAAATTTTTATATTGTCAATGTTTGCATTGACTATGATTTCGACAAGTGTGTGTGTGTCCAAATTTCGTTGTGGTCGCGCCCTGGCCAAGCGGTAAAGCCGATAAAAATTAAATTTGGCAGTAATATTGAGATGGGTACGGAGATGGTTCTTAGCCATGTCCGTTTCCGATCGGCCAACCGGAAGTGGTGCTGAAAGTGACTAAGTACCATAACTATGCATATTTTTGACATTGTTCTTAGACAAATATGTTCCTCGTATAAAAATGACTATTTATATGTACTTCCGGTATAACTGGCCAACCGGAAGTGGGACCAAAACTCAGCAAGTACCTTAATGGTGCATATTTTTATATCTTTATTGAAGTGAAAGTGTTCCTCGTAAAATATTTTTTTTTATGTACTTCCGATTTTTTTATGACCAACCGAAAGTTGACCAAAATTTGAATATCCATATAGATCCTATATAGATATAACGCAAAATTGACAGTGAGAGAAAGGGCGTTTCTC
>DWHM01000170.1:0-10703 GCA_018247595.1 Losaria neptunus creber | reverse complement strand
ATCTTTATTAATGTTGTTAACATGTACGTCTAATCACAATATGTTCACTTTAGAAAAGAATATAAAATAATCTTGAAAGGGATAAAATTGCACGCTGGACGATTTGTTAACTTCTTTTTATAAGCTGGTTGTAAGGCTCTGTTGCTGGAGACCGTTAGGTACGTACCGCCACAGCTCCTACCGTAACGTACCGCCAAATAGTAATGTGGTTCCGGTTTGAAGGGTGCTGTATGCTAGGAAAATTACTGGGGCATCGAGACTTAACACTTTATGTTACAAGGCGACGAGCGCAATGTGATGCTGTGTATACCGTTCTAACTAGCCCCATGTTGGTATATGGGCAAGCGTATCACTTACCGTCAGGTGAACGCCTTGTGGGACTCGCGCCTAGTCGAATAAAATAATCTTCTGCAACTTACTGTTTGTCTACAATAGATATATCTAAGCTTTAAATTAAGTTTTCCATATAATAAACTATATATCTACTTACCATCAAATGAGTTTCAGGTTTGGCGGTCGATTAATTAATAAAAAAATTCTTTGAAAAAACTCTTTTCAATCATTTCGTGACAAATAATTATTATTGGACGTAGACAAAATATTAATTTGAGAACTTACAAATAGTGTTAAAGGTCATAACACCTACCTTTACGCTCCTCGGTTACTTAGGTTAAAAACATTGAACCTGATATGCCAGAATTATTTATATGTACTATTATATCTTAAACAATAGTTTGCTGGACTTTATAGAGCGTGTCGGTAGTCGTCTTACCAATTAAGACCAAAGAGGTCCGTTGTTAGTGGAACACATCGACTTAATCCCGTGTTCACTTAGTACACACGATCCCTTTACCGTCAGTGTTCCCCCTTTGCTATTATGGCACACGACACTAATGCCATGTGAATGTAATTACTCGCAATTTATTTAACGGCACCTTTGAAGCGTTTATTGTAACACAATGAATGCAACTTTAGTAATCATAAAATGTAAAGTATATGTAGTAAATCTTTATTGATCAGTACTGTAGTCTTCAACTATTATTATTATTAGGAATATAATAAGCCATGCCTGTCATAGAAGGGACCTAACAGGCTCTTTGGGTTCAAGGATCTTGAAGGTTTGTACTTTGTTTTTGACCTAATCTTTAAAAAACTAAAAATGTATGAGATTTGTAATGAAGAATTAATTTCGAGTACTGCATGAGTTCCAATTTTCTTAAATTCAATATTGCTAATATATAAAAGTAAGGAGTTATTGATATTAGAACTAAATGAAATTGGATGAAGTGTATTATTTGTCATTTAGGATATGGCAGATACTGCCTATAAAGATATTTCATGAAATATCATTAAATTATAACTGATTAATCAATCAAACTAAATCCTTGAAATCAACGTAATAATTGTGTTAATATAACGAACTTAACCACGGGTTTTCCGATTACGGTATTTTAGCTTCGTCTATAACGACTGGGTTTTTAACTGTTCCAGTAAGAGAAAGTTTCTGGAAGAGAGAGGATATAGAGTATACCAAACCGGGCTTTATTATGTTCATTTTTATAATTAAAGTCGAAAAAAAAATTATGATCTTTTACAATCGCGTTATAATACATATATAAAGCGTGATAAATATCACTAAAATCTTGAGCAACTTATTATTCTATTTTGAATTATGTAGGTAAATATATTAAAAAATATATCATTTAATGAAGAAAGTGTTCAATGAAAGGAAGGACATATCTTTGTTCTCCACATTTAAATATTTGCCTGGCAAGGGTTCGTTAAAATTAGCGCGGGTTTATTAAATACGTGTGACAATCAGGAGCTTGGAGCAGAACGAGGAGGTATGTCTTATTAGACTCTCACTCCCTTTTATTCACTTAATATATTAAATAAAGTTGCCCAATTAACATATTTATAAACCCTCTCGGTATTTTTATGTTTCAGACTTTTGCAAAATCGGTCTATATTTTAAATAAAGTTGTAGTTGAAAAAATACTTTATAATTTATAACCTCAGAAAAAGGAATTATGGTGTGATTACTGAATTTAATGAAATGCCTTAAACCAGTTTTTCCCAACATTCTTACTCCCATGTGCCACTATTTAGTAAAAATTTTTTCTGTCTTATTCTAATCTTGTGATTTTTATCCAAAGACAAGAAATGCAGTAAATGATATTAGCAATTTTTTTAAGGTTTCAGATTGCCTTCCTGTATACCAGAATCATCCCATTGTGGGGCCTACGCCACACCTTGTGTAACATTGGTTTAATATGTCTGTAGAATCCTGTCTTTCAAACGGCTGAACTTAATTTCCAACAATTTCCTTTGCAAATCGACTTTAACAGTTCTTTGCACGTCTTTAACTTAGCACTTCTTTAATAACTATTTCTGGTTCCAGTTAATCCTTGGCACTGGACTGTCGGGGGTGCTGACCTGCGTGGTTTACGCGAAGCTGACGCGGCCGGAGAAGCTGTCGCGGGACGGCGTCGGCTTCAGCAAGAAAGCTGTCGTGAGTGCATTGTAATGCTTGTTGACAAATAGTTGTTGGATATAAAGGTAGAAGGAGGTGATGAAAGTGTAAATTGACTCTGTAATATGAGTTTAAAGAGAGAAGAGTGGATACCAGTGAGATGACAGATAATAGAGATGTATGTGCAAATATATAAAAAGAAGAAAAAAAAACATCAGCTGTGTCAAACGGCTTCCCCCACTGTTCTTTAAAAAAAGTTATCAAATTAGGGCCTAACATGAGGCTTGACCTCGACTTGGAGTGATGGTAGTGGAGATCTTTGGGAGAGGTCTATGTCTGGTGGTAGGTCTCTGTTGCCGGAGACCGTCTAGGTAGGTACCACCGCAGTTCCTACTTCTACCGCCAAATATTACTGTGTTCCGGTTTGAACGGTGCTATATGCTATAGAATAAAAAAATGTCTAGCAGTGAACGTTTATTCGCTGATGGTGATGGATGAGCTTCAATTTACGCTGCTGAACATAGACTTTCCTGAAAGGTGGTTTTCGCTTTCCACCGCACTTGGCACGCAAGTTGACAACTATAATATTCTGATGACGATCATGGAACAGCTCATCTGGGGTTGAGGTTAGAGTGACAGCATGGTCTTCAGCCATAAATAGAAGTATATATACATTCACATGTATGAACACATGCGAGTGTTGCAGGTGAGTGTGCGCGACGGCAAGTTGTGCCTGATGTTCCGCGCCTGGGACCTCAACTACGACCACATCATCAGCTCCGAGTTCACGGCGCACTTCGTCAACACCTACAGGTGATCCGTCACTATTCTTCACTTACATTGGTCTCCTTAATGTTATTGATGGTATACTTTAGCATACTTTAATATTAATAATATCTGTTGTGGTTAGAACAAAGGAAGGGGAGATGATCCGGTACCTGGCGCGCAGCCTGCCGCTCCAGCAGCGCCAGTTCCTGCTGTGGCCGGTCACCTTGCTGCACGTCATCGACCACACTTCTCCTCTGTACGACTACAGTCCCGAGGACTTCGCGAGTAACAGGTAAGTTCTAAGTTAAGTCCTTGTTATTGCCTAGAACATTTTTTTTTATAAAGCATAAAAGAAGGGGCAGTCAGGGATCCACCAGAAGACTGCTGGATAGAAACCTCGTTAAGACTATATCTTCTGTCTGTCTTACCCAGTTCTTATCAACCGCGTTCTTTGCTTACAGCTATGAGATTACAATCAGCCTGAAAGGAGCGTCTGCGTCGATGGGCACCTTCACACAGAGTCAGACCTCGTACCTACCCCGCGAGGTCGTCTGGGGGCAGCGGTTCCCTTCGGTCGTTAAGTCAGTTAACTAAAAACATGTTATATTTTTTTAAAATAAAACAAGCGTAATGCGTGAGGGGTGTAACAGGTCCCATACTACACCTCACGAGACCGAAGCCAACCTCACCAGCTCATGGTACACCCTGCTAATCAACAAACGAGGCTCTGGGTCCCCACTAACCCGCATTGTGCCAGCGTGGTGGGAGACGGCTCAAATCCCCCCACAATTGGGTTAAGCCTATGTCCAGTAGTCGACATCTATCGGCTGATGATGATGATGAAGCGAAATGATGGCGGTAAAAGATATTCCTATACACAATAATAAAGTAGTAGTCAGGATGTTTACACAGCATCACATTGAATATGTCACCTTGTGATATAGGATATCCAGACATCTTAGTACCTTATTAACTCTACTGACTACTAGTTTGATTTAAAAGTAAAGTTTTCAAATTACTGCCTGACGATAAAAATAAACACGATTATGAGTTTACGTGAATATTTAATGTACTTTTTTGTCCTAATAAATATGTGAAGGTTATGTTTCAAGGTGTCCGCGTGTTTTGATGTGAACATACCTTTTTGCTTACCTGCCTCCTTTGGTCTTGTAGATTCCATCTGGTTTATTTCCCATGATAAGTGTTATGATTTTTTTAATTGATTTACCACTATAATAATGAGGAGGTGGGGAGGAGCAAGTATCCCACACAATAATTCACGGGAACCAAGCCAACTTCACCTGCTCGAGGTGCAGGCAATCAACAAATGAGGCTCTGGCTCCCCACCAACTCGTATTGGGCCAGCGTGGTGGCAGACCCAAATCCCTCCGCTGTTGAAGAAGATTAGATCCAGTAGTGAACGCATATCATATGGCATATGAAAGCAGTGATATGAAATTTAGAGAGTTTTACTATATAGAACCTCTATATAACTTGACGTCCAGTTAAATTGCGATGAAATTAACTATGACTAATAGAGGATCTATTCTATAGGTACGACCAACGCAAACAAAAGTACGTCGTGGATCACACCAAGCTGGACTTGACTGAGGCTGTGGAGACGCCGCTCTGCAGCGCCAAGGAGCTCGACAGGTGATGACAAGTTCCGACTGAACACTCCTCGACGCTTCCTGCTCTTCATCACTAGGAGTCATGATGTCATACCGCCCTCTAGAAAAATGCTTACTGCTAACAAATGATTATTGCTTAGCACAGTGATATTAAAAAAAATAGTAATATTTAAAACTCTACTACAAAGTAAATATAATTAGTACATACCTCCTTCTTTTACAATGAAACAAATAACTTACTTCTTTACATGAAAGTACAGAGCAGATGTTTTATGTAGTTGTCTTCTTTCAGTTCCACTACGTCCAGTAAGGAGACGCCGCAGTGCCCCGGCACCCCAGGCAGCTTCAGCGAGAAGCTCTCCACTTTCCACTTGGAGAGGGCGTCTTCCTTCAAACGGAAGGAGCGCTCGTAACATCGATTGCTTGCTCATATATTGTTCTGTACAAATGAAAATGTCAATTGAACACAAATTTACTACAACCTGGAATTTGCTAAGTTCATCAATCAATAACAAAAATAAAAAAAAACCTTTCTTACTTTTATTACAACAATGCAAATGATTATATTAAAGTTATATAACAACTTTTTATATACATGTGTTTTACTTACTACACTTCAAGAAACCGAACAGTAACTTTTTTAATTACTTCAGTAATTTAAGTTACCAGGGTGAAAATTTCAAGAAGGTAAGAATCCTTATTAATTAGATATTATAATATTAAGCTGAACTCATTATTTTATTGAATAGTGAACGGAAGCGGAAGAATGTAAGTAAATGAACAGGTTCCCCAATTTTAATCATTTGATCATCTCTAAAATGGACAGATTTGTAAATTTGTGCCAAATCGTTAACTACAGTGCAGTAAATGGGACCGTGACCAGTAAACTAGTTTTAGTTAAACAAAATCATAAGGAAACCTGTCCAAAAATCAGCGCTTAGCTGAGTGGTCCGCGGGCTAACGCAAACGTCCGCTGTTTACTGAACAATGTCAACGCACCTCCAACATTCTAGGCCGTGAATTGATCAAAACATGAAATTAGTACAAATATATTTGTACCTTATCTCTTGTAAGGAGTTGTCTTATCTCCTGTCAGATAACCACACTTAGTTGTGAAACGCACCTCCTGAAGCACACGACGTAAATAACTCTTCAACTGCGAGAAAACACAATGGCTAATAAACCAGCAACAGATTGATAAGTAAACATAATGATGTTATTTTACAAGTAATCTACAATAGTGGTAATGTATTGAGTGAACATGTTATTGGTGATGAAAACGTCGGTGATGAAGCAGAAGTAAACAACGCTGAAGCTAAATTGAAATTAACGAAATCGCGAGCGATACGAGTTAAAGAAGATGGAATTCGAGAACGAGAGGAGAGGGAGCCGAACGCGTGCTTTGGAAAGGTCCCTGAGCTACTCCGCGGCCATCGGCAACGGATCCGGAAGGTCGTCTATAGAGATCCCGGCGATGGTCAACACAGAGGTGTACGCGAACGAGGAGATAAAGAAGCATTACAGGATATCGCAGACGTACGTAGAAGGCAAAGAGATCGCCTTCTCGACGGCGGCCGCCGGGGTCGACTGCAACAAGACGCCGCCGAGCGTCTGCAGCATCGCGTCGCAGTACACCAGCGAGGAGGACAACACCGACACCGGCCTGACCATGACCATCGACGTAGAGACCAACGACTCCCCGAAATCGGGCACGAGACAGTTTTCCGACGCGTCCACGCAGCCGATGGTTAGTTCCAGCGTCACCGACGACACCTTCGATAGGATCGACTTCATCGAGAGCGTTTACAACGACCCTGATGACACCGCCGGCTCCTCCGGACACGGGTACTCCACTCCTTACAGTAAGAGGAGAAAGAGGGGAAGAAGACGCAGGTAACGAATGTGCTTTTTTTACTGAGGATTAGGTAAATGTCCCACCAGCACTAACGTTAACTCAGTAATTATGAAACTTAAGTAATAATATAAACAGCCTACTTCCTGGGAAAGTCCCCTTCCTTCCTAAGGAAAGAGTCAAGGTTCATCATCTCCAAGTGCGGATTGGTGGAAATCAAATGTTCAAAGAACCTGTTGTTTTACGTTTACCCCCACCGGAAGCCCAAGTACAGGAGGACCGAACTTTAGCATTTTCTAGGTTTCCACCACTTTCAAACCCATCAATAGTAATTACCAAAGTTCACTAAGGTCAATTTTTTTTGATTTACGTTCAAAAATATAAAGTCAACTCACTTTACTCAATATTGTTAAACTTTACCGAAATTTATCTTATCCGAATTGCAGATAGTGAGCGTTTCTTATCGAATTGAATAAAATTGAAATCATAAGTTCGTTGTGTATATATTTCACTACAATTTTTTTTTTTAATTATTATCATAATTGTAAGAATCGTTATCAAATACCGCTAAGTTGATTAATTAAGGACGCTGTAGTAAATTAAATCGATGACGTTACGAGACGTTATGTGACGAAGTCTCAAGGTGACGAGTAAAATCAAGGTGACGGGAGTTGTATTATAGTTTTCTGAGTTATATAGTAATTTTTATATTACTGGTAATTGATCTTTCATGGCGATAAGTGAGTAGTGTTATGTAAACATCCTAACTAGTGTCTTATTGATACAGGTAGAATCATTAACTGAACGTCCTGCTCTTGTCTCTAAGTCGTACTAGTTTCCTAATCATCTTTGGCAAAGTTTAAATATGTAAAATAGTATTGACTGTTATATTAAATTAACATCTTTTATCATCATCATCATCATCAACAGCCTGCGGCAGTCCATTCAACCATCGTATCATCTTCAAACGATAGATTCCTACTATTATTCTGGCTAATATTTCAATTGATATGAATGTTTACAATTTATACCAAAAGACAAATTTTGGATTTTTTGGTTCTAGGTAATGTGTGGAAAGGCTAGATTGATTTTGAGGAAATTTTGCTATTTTTCGCAGACGCCAGCACGGCAGGCCCATACTGTCTAGACGCGTGGTCCACAAGAGCGGTGAGGAGAATGTACCCGTGCGCAGCAACATACCTGCCAAGTCCATCAAGTACATGAGGGACTTGGTCAACACTGTGGTAAAGTATCAGCATACCTCTCCATCCAGAAGGAGCAAAATAACAAAATCACTAGATATCACAATCACCTGATCATAAATGATTAACTTACACCATACTAAATAAATTAACAACCTTAATGTTTACATTACTGAAAACCGGGTCCTTCTCTCTCTTTCTATTACAATGAGATAGACAAGGATATTTATAACCTAGAGCAAGTTGATATCCATCAAATGGACATTAAAGGAGTTATGTTTGGAACAGTTCTTCACGACGTTCCTTCACCGGAAGTACTAGCCAGGGAATCAAGTCCTTGCTTCTTCAAAATGTATAGCAGCCTTAGTAAGCCATCATGGCTTAGTTAACTACACCATCCTACAAATCATACTACAGTAATATTTCGACTGCATTTCAAGTCAACGCTTGCTTTTGTGCTTATTACATAAGTTCGTATACTTAAGTTACTTATCACCAATTCATTTTTGTCTTATAAATTAGAATTTACGTAAACTAAAATAATTATGTTTAACCATACAAATAACAAACTTTTTGAGGTCTGTAAATATATAAACGAGACGTAGTTTGTTCCCGCATTCAGTATTGAAGGCTGCAAACATTAATTATTTAACTTAGCTTTAGTATAGCCTTGAGGAATAACTTAGTTTGGTTAAGAACCGGGAAATACTTTTAGGATTTTTTTAATTTGCGGAAGCTATAAGAGCTGGTCGTTTGCCCTATGCAGAAGTATATACACCATGGATATATATTTTCTGTAGCCTTTAAACCGATTTTGTCTCTCGTTACCGCGGTAATTTGACTCGTCATAGCACCCTTTAATCGGAACACAGTAATATATGCACATTACTATTTGTCGGCTGCAATAGGAGCTGCTGCAATATCTATCTAGATCATCTACATCCAAAGAGATCAACTATTAAAACATATATTCTTTCTATCAGATCAATAGTAAATGGCGCTTTATAATCTTGCTGATGATATTGGCCCACTTCACCTTCTGGCTGATATTCGCTGGAATCTGGTACGCGGTGGCGTCATCGTACCAGGACGATATAGGTGACGGGAAGGAGCACTGCGTGACTGGTACGTCGTCCTTCGCCGGCCTGCTGATGATGTCCGTGGAGACACAGGTATGCAGCAGTATAGCTGGATGTTGGAATATGAGTAAAAGAAATTACAAGGAAAAGTTTTAAAAAAAATGTACTTTCAGATGACAATTGGATACGGAGTGCGGTATCCCAGCGAGGAGTGCCCGGAAGCTATCATTGTGATGGTTATTGAGGTAACATGGAAGTTCAGATCACAGTTAAATGTAACATGAGTGGAGAGAGGAACTCTTAGAACTGAAGTGTCAAACGAGAGCAATCTATAAATGTGGAGTACTAATGGTGATGGAGTTCCATCAAACCTACCCAGCTAGCTATTACCCTTGTATTGCAAATAAGCGTATGGAAAGAAATATTCTGGGTGAACATGCTTTAGAATCATTTCTCGCTGATTATCACCTAAAATTGATCAAGCCTTAGTTAAAAAAATACAAATAGGAGTAGAAGTTGTTACAAGAAATACTTACCTACGATGCAGAAGTCAAACGTACTCCTGCATTTGTAAAAGTAAACAAACAAGATCTAAGAAACTATACATAAATTAATAAAATAATTTTATTCCGGACAACAGTTTAATCTTTAATGGGTTATGGGCATAAAGGCAAACGTGAAAGCTAGATCAAGCTTGATAAGTCCTAGATGATTTCAAGAAGAGTGTAAAAGACTGATTATATATTTTTATTGACATTACTTAGGATGTTATTCATTGCATTTACGAAGCTATCTTATCATCATCATAGTCATCAGCCGATTGACGTCCACTGCTGGACAAAGGCCTCCTCCAATATTAGGGGGATTTGGGCCATCTTCCACTACGCTGGCTCAATGCGAGTTGGTTAGCCAGAGCCTCTTTAACTGCATGTAATTTTATCCATCAAGCTAGCATCTATCCAAGAAACAATCTTGTCTTTGCAGATAGTCGCCGGTACAGCATTGTCGGGAGGTCTGTCCAGCTTGCTGTTCACAAAGCTGGTCAGACCTAACAGACACGTGTCCTCGGTGGGATTCAGCAAGAAGGCTACCGTAAGTATATCATAGAAAAGACTATAGACCCTGATTTAAAATACGACATTGAATATCAAATCTCTCTCTCTTTTTGCCTAGATCCTATCCCATATAATAATGGGGTCAGCTTTCCTTATCTTTTTCCTCCACTTCGCACTGTCCTCGGCAGCAACTATTAGCAACTGCTTTGCATAATATTTTCAATATACAAGCTAGAATATAAAATGCTATATTAGCCTAGATATTAAAATAGCTACAACGTATCTCTGATCGATTGGTTCTAGCGCTTTTAGGAATAGAAATTAGGCTTCACAATAAACACCAAAGGAACTACAAACTGTACATTTATTTTAATTAAATCTTTACTTCTTTTCAGGTGTGCCTCCGTGATGGCGAACTGTGTCTACAATTCAGGGTTTGGGACTTGCTGAACCTGCACCTAATCGGGAGCACCATCACCGCTTACATGCTGAAACCAATCCGGTGAGATATTCAATCACAATTCCCCTAAATTCCTATCGAATCAAGATCTATAATGTTACTACATATAAAATTAATATTTTTATCATAATGATCAAAATTACAAAAGAGTTAAAAAGAAACGTGGATTATCATGGTGTGCTC
>DWHM01000169.1:0-10704 GCA_018247595.1 Losaria neptunus creber | reverse complement strand
CTGCATAACTAAATACAATATAAAAGAAAGATACATTTTAAGGACGACTCACTTTTAGCAAACTTGACCTAATTATTTAACACAGCTTGGAGTTTTAACGCCTTACGCTCTTTCCATTTAAAAAAGGCTCCGAGTTGGAAAATTAAATTGGCTATTGATATTATGCTACGCTTTTTATCATATCCACAAAAAAAAATAAACATGCACTAAAAAATTAATTAGGTACTTATATTTAGTGACAAAATATATTTTACTATCACCCACTCTTAACCTATGACCCGTTTATGAGGTGCAAAATTTTTTTTTTTACAACAAACCCCAAATTCGATTGAGGGTAAATCAAAAAAAAATTAATAAAAACTTGTAAAAAAGGTGTGGAGCTCGTCTCCTGAGACCACAGATGTCTTAAACGATCCTAGAAATTATGTACATGTAAATGTGCCACAGAGTTATTATCCTAAAGGCCTTCGGGGTTTCCACATTCCAACTGACGTTCCAAGAACAGGTTTGCGGATACATTATCACTTTTCCGATGGAAACCCACCTGCCCAGATTGGCCAGTGTGGTTAACGGCTTCTTCTCTCTCCTTGCAAGAAGGCTCACCTTATCGCAGAAGTGGAAACCAGTATAAGAGGAGAACCACTTCCCGGGACTCCCATATTAAATCCAACACTAACCACACAATTCACAGGTATTTGCAACTACCCACAAAATGTCATTTTTGTAAATAACAACACTTGGTCATATTAGCACTAAACTGTCTGCCGTACACCAGTTAAACTGGCAACCCCGAACTGCTTATCAAGTGTGAAGTTATAATCTTGTGTGCCGTGAATAGTCCGCACATGGATTCTGAGGTAACTAGGTCTCGTGAAGAACTTGTAACAGATATGACACTGATATTTCTTCAGCCCCGTGTGAGTTTCCAGGTGCCTCTTCAGCTTCCCCCGGGTTATGAAGCCCTTGCCGCACTGCTGACAGATGTACGGCTTCTCCTTAGTGTGGGTGAAGCTGTGAAGCTTGAGGTAGTAGTGCAACTTGAAGCTCTTGTTGCAGACTTGGCATGTGTGCTTCTTCTCTTCGTTTCTCTCGTCGTCCTCCAGCGCTATTTTGGAGCCGTGGCTCTTCAGGTGCTCCTCCAAGTAGTAGAAGTGCTGGAAGACCTGGCCGCAAATGTTGCACATGCGGCTCTGTTCGTCCTGTGGCACTTTATCCGTAATGCCGGCGGCGTCCGGGTGTTTTGGTATCCTGCGTGCGTTCTGGAGTACCATGGCCAGGATCTCGTTGCGGTTCTCCTCCACTATCCTGAAGATTATTGATTAATTTAGATTATTGAAGAGATTTGTACAATTTGGTGTCTCAATTAGAAAGGTTACTTTCCAGAAAAACCCAAAATCTGATAAAGGTACAGTAAATGTCTTGTTTCTGGTGCCACTGAAAAGGCTCTGGAAATTTCCTTAAAGGCTGTGAAAAACTTTTTGGAATACCTCCAGATACTCTGAACTGCTATTTAAGAACTACAATGCTACTGATAGATTCAGAAATACATAGTATATTAATTATAAATCACCACAATGGTATCGGGGTTAAAAGGTGTAAGACGGGGAAAGAGCTTAAAAATAAAATGGAGGACACATGACGTGGTTTCGTTATGTAATAATATGATGTGATTACTGCACACTCACAGGCCCTCCTTCTGGTGCGTCGCCAGGTGCATCTTGATGTGGTACTTGGTGTTGAACATGTGCGCGCAGACCGGACACTCGTACCGCACCACGTACCGGTCCGTACGGTGCGTCGCGATGTGCTTCTCCAGCTTCCGCGAGGTGGGGAAGCCCTTGGAGCAGATGTCGCACGTGAACTCCTTGTCTGCGCTGTGGTGCTTCCTGTGGTACATCTGGAAAATAAAGTCGACCGTCGAAGGAAAACCAGTTCACCAGCGCGCGATGGTGACTCATGGGAAACGGGATCAGTTGCTGAAAGATACTAATTTGGATTCAAAGTTTTAATTTGCTGGTTCTAGGAAGAAGGCTGGACTGTAGCCGTCTTTGGTGCCTTGCTGCGGGTTGCATAGCAATTTTAGGAGACCTTAGGGCCACTCACCATAAAAAGACCGCACTAGGAGTTTTAGTAAAACTAAATCTATCTCGGAGTTAATACTTTGGAAGAACCAATGGTCTTATAAAGGACTCTTTGAGTGACTGTGGTAGGCATAGGGCGAGGAAGTTCCTCATAACCCTGACCTCTCCGACCAGAAACAAAATACATTTTGAATATTTTCTGAACACTTAAAAACGGGTATTTTATAAAAACTATCAAAAGGGTTCTAGACAGTGGATCCAAGGGTACAGTCGTGCAGAGACCAGGGTCATTTTTAAGGTGGATATAGTTTATACCATGGTCTCCCTTTTCTTGTAACTCTTCCCGCATATCGTGCAAAGGTAAGGCTTCGGCCCATCGTGCCCAGCCTCGTGCACCCTCAGTGCATCCGCGTCGTCGACCCTCATCAGGCAGTAATTGCACTTGAGCACCAGCTCCTCGCCCTCATGCGACCTCTTGTGGACCTGCAGCGTCGCCAGGTGGAGGAACCGCTTCTGGCAGTACTCGCACGCGTGCGGCCTCTTCTGGTGGCGCGTCTTGTCCGCTCTTTTCGGTTTCACACTCCTGGTTTTTTTCTTTGTTGACCTGCTGATTGAGCTGATCATGTTACCGTAAGTTTCCACTGATTTATGCAAAGTTAATCTCTAGATATAGTTCTTAATAGTATAGAGATTAGTCCAAAGTAGAACCTTAAATAGGACCAGTTGCCTGATAGTGTGACAACTCGGTGAGGATCACAGATAATCATTCGATGAAAGTGGCCCTAGGATATCACTACAAGAAACATTTGACACAGGAACACAGTAATGTTTGCATCTACGGCATGGCTGGTGGGAATAGGAGCTGCAGCGGTATCTACTTAGTCTCTGGCCACGGAAACCACAACCAGTGATAGCATTCTTTAAAGATGGTAAGGTCTCTTGCGATTGGATGAACATATTATTTACTTATCACCAATTAAAAATATACCATCTAGGATAACTTTTACTTGAATTAACTCACTCTTTACTGCGTCTCCTTCTCTTCTTTGCTGTATCAGAACTGGATTCAGAGGTCATCTCGGCTTTAACAGCTGTTTTGTCATCTGTAATATGAAGGAATTTAATAAAGAGAACTTTGCTGATTACATTTTAATAATAACTTTCATCATCATCATATCAATGAGTCTGCTGCTGGACATAGATCTCTACTCCTGCGCTGGAGTTCACACCAGTTCAGTAGCTCTCATCGAAATTTTTTGGAATCTCTTGTCCACTGGGAGAAGGTTCCTGTAAAAGCATTAACTTTACCCGTCTCCTGTTTTTTTTTAATTTAATCAACTTGTCACAACCACACTAGATAAGCAAGGACCTGGGACAGTATGACCTTAATAATCCAGCAGCTTTGAGAAGAGACGAAGGGGGAATCTGGAAAGATACCTTGCGTTCTTCGGGCAATGTGAACTTGATAATAGAGAGAAACAGTGATCTGAACTCACCCAAGTTGTCTGAATGGGTGAGCACGTGCCGGTGCATCTTGCTCGCCGTGATGAAGCCCCGGTTGCATATGTAACATTTGAACGGCTTCTCCCCGGTGTGGGTCCGCATGTGTATCTGCAGGTACGAGTGCGACCTGATCTCCTTCTCGCAGACCTCGCACTTGATCGGGTGGTCCAGCTTCTGCCTTTTGCGCTGTGGCTCCGGATCGTCCATCGGCTTGGGCGACGACGCCCACGTGTTGGACGGGAAGTAGTCGCTGTCTGAGCAGCTAGAACAGATGCATCTGGTTTATAAAATATAAGAAGATAATGGCTGGACTGCATCCTGTCTCCGTGGCAAGGCAGGTAAGCATTTGTCACTTAATGATTAATGGAACATATATGAGGATGCAAGGTAACTGAAGAAAACCCTATGAGTGGAACTCATGACCATGGACTGGTGGTAGGTATCTGTTACTGGTGACCGTCTAGGTAGGTACCGCCGCAGCTCCTATTTCTACCAACAAATAGTAATGTGCAAACATTACTGTGTTCCGGTAGAAGGGTGCTGTATGCAATTTTTTTTTATACTACTAGGCAACGAGACGGGCAATACGTTCACCTGATAGTAAGTGATACATTTGCCATCACCACATTGCGCTCGCCGCCTTGACACATAAGGTGTTACATCTTTTTACCTCAGTAATTTCCCCAGCATTAAATTACTGGGGTAACGAGACATAACATACGTCACAAGGCGACTATAATGTGGTGCTGTGTATACCATTTTTACCACCTCGTTGTTATGGGCAAGTGTATCACTTACCATCAGGTAAACACCTAGCCTTTCTCGCCAAATAGTATAAAAAAAAATGGACCTCATTTACTTACTATAGTGTTGGGGCTCTATCTACATTTTATCGTTGAACAAAATTCGTCGAATCAAGTGTGCAGGTTCAATCCTCAACGAGACCAGGTTCCAAGTGGAACAGGCAAGGATGATCAGTTATGGTACTATCTCTCCTGTCTTGTGTAATAAGAACTTTAATTGGACTGTTGTCAATTTTACATTGACTATGATTGCGTCGTGTGTGTGTGTGTGTGTATGTCCGTGTTTCGTTGTGGCCGCGCCCTGGCCAAACGGTAAGGACGATCTAAATGAAACTTGGCAGTAATATTGAGGTGGGTATGGAGATGGTTTTTAGCCATATCTGGTTCTGGTCGTCCAACCGGAAGTGGTGCCGAAAGTCACCAAGTACCATAACTATGTATATTTTTGACATTCTTATACAAATATGTTCCTCGTATAAAAATGACAATTCATATGTACTTCCGGTATAACCGGCCAAGCGGAAGTGGGACCAAAAGTCGCCAAGTACTTTAACAGTGCATATTTTTGATATCTTTATTAAAGTAAAAGTATTCCTCATCAAAGAATATATTTTTTTTAATGTACTTCCGCTTCCGGCCGACTCAACCGGAAGTTGTCCAACATTAGTATAACGGATATAGATCCGATATAGATATATCGCAACAATTGACTGGGAGAGAACACGGCGTCTCTCAGATCAGAGTTTATTCATAATTAAGATTGAGTTTATAAACAAACCTATCATTCTTCATGCAATCCTTACTATCAACATTGTCTGATAAGTATCCATCCAGTTCTAGCTCCTTCTTCATCTCTACATCCATCTCCTTCGGCACATCCAGCTCGTCTATAGAGCGTTCACCGCCAGCTTTTACGTCTATTAGAGGCTCGTCTCCGACGTGGATTGGTTCGGCGATGTAGCTGATGTGGGGCTGTTCCGTTGGCCAGTCGTCCCACAGGTTCTCCGTATTGGTTTTAACTTCCTGCTCGCTCGATTGTTCCTCTGTTTTGGTTTGGATCTGTTCCTCCAGCTCGTTGAGGTACGGCAGAATTGCATTATAGTCTGTTGATGTTACAAGATAGTTAACTAAATATAGTTAAAGTAAATTTGATATTCGAGAAACGATTAATTTGGTAATTTCCTGCAAACAAAGCGCTTATTAGGATGTTTACACTGCATCATATGCACATGGCATTCAAAACCCTTAAAGAAATTTATATATAGTAGAAGATGCACTACTGCTTGACGCAGAAATATGTGCTAACAATATTCTACACATGTTTTTCGGTGTTGGTGTCCATCGCTAAATAAAGACTTCCTCAAATATGAGTAATGGCTGAAACTTGCAGCCCTTTTCCTGGAGTTGTTCTTAGTAGACTTTTAAAGTACATATACCTAGACAGTACGGTACATATTACTGGCGGTAGGTCTCTTGCCTGTTACCGTCTAGGTAGGTACCACTGCAGCTCCTATTCCTACCGCCAAATAGTAATGTGCAAACATTACTGTGTTCCGGTTTGAAAGGTGCTGTATGCTAGTGACATTACTGGGGTAACGAACGTCTCAAGGCGACGAACATAATGTGGTGGTGTGTATACCGTCTTAACCAGGGCTACGTTGTTATGGGTAAGCGTATCACTTACCATCAGGTGAACGTCTTGTTCGTGTCGTCGCTTAGTGGAATAAAAAAAACACTTCAAACCGGAACACAGTAATATTTGCACATTACTATTTGGCGGTAGAAATAGGAGCTGCAGTGGTACCTAGACTGTCTCCGGTAACGGGGACCCACCACCAATCATTTAACCCTCATTATTTATTAATGATATCGTTTGACTGAGGTTTTTTTCAAAGAAGGCTCTATAATAAGATGTAGGTAAATGGTGTGATAGAATTTGGTGATTTTTTTTTATCAAATTTCTGACTATTTGATGATCCTTTTTATAGTAAGACGTAAGAGTCTTAGATGGTTAATAAAAATAAAGAGGCTCTAGGATATATACACAGGGACACAATATAATATTATTAAAAGCTACGTGTAGAGTATTGTTCTAGTAAGTATACTCTTTGTTCAACTGTATTGTTTCAACGCAGTAATGTAAATTACTGTATAGCGACAGAAGTGAGATACTTTGGTACTTTTCTCCAAATTTATCAGTAAACTTTTCCTTATCCTAGTAAGATATAAAAGCATTGTATTACGATGACTTCTTAAAAGTTTGATCATACCTCTAAAGCTTAACGAACCAACGTTAAATCTTTTTATATATATGATAAAAATATACATCATATATTATTTTCAATATACTTTTATACGAAATAAGCTCCATTTTGTTATTAAAAAACAAATCCTTTATAATTGAAATCAAAAGAAACATCCCGTGTTTCCATTAGTCAAATTGGCGGTATAAAAATATAACCGAAAGCAAAATATTTCCCGCATCGACGTGAATTCCCAATTACTCCTACCTAGCGTTGCCATGGCCGCTCAATTAGGGACAGAGCGACGGACAAAAGATGGATGTCCATATAATGATTGCTATTATCCTCTACAGACCACTTACCTATTGTATCCAATGAAATCCTCACTCGATAATGCTCGACTTAAGTGTCCATTGTGTAGAGGCTGTGAACGTACGCTGCGAGGTCACGGCGAGCGTAACTACACACAAATCTAATATTAATAAAAAGATATATATATAAATAATAAAAAAAAAGTATTTTTTCATACATTTACGCATATTAGCTAATATTTTATTTGTAGTATGTCTTTGTTACAGGAGACAGTCTAGGTAGGTACCACAGCAGCTCTTATTTCTACCACCAAATAATATGCAAATATTACTGTATTCCAGTATGAAGGGTGCTGTATGCTAGTGACATTACTTGGGTAACGATACTTAATAACTTATGTCTCAAGGCGACGAGCGCAATGTGGTGCTGTATATACCAACTTTACCAGCGCCGCGTTGTTATGGGCAAGCGTATTACTTACTATCAGGACGCATTGCTCGTCTCGTCGCATAGTCGAATAATAAAAAAACCATGTTTTTATTAATGGTGCAAAAATCTATAAGTCACTAGGTCATCTAGATCCCCAAAATAAATCATACTTTAAATTAGATTTTTTTTTAATCCTTGATTATTGGGTATTAAGTATTACTACACTATACACTCAAATACTTATACATGTACATAAACATACATAGAAAATATAGTAATATTATAATAATTTAGTTTAATTATATACCGAAGAAACTAACTACCCTGGAGATTGAATTTTTATTAATCATGAATAGAGAATCTCTTGTTTATGATTGTTTAAACACATGTACATATATTCATAGTGAAGAAATGAAATTTGCGATGTCATAGAAAAACATAAGTTTATTAATATACCTTAAAGAAAACAATTCCAGTGACGATCTTTATATAAAATTATAATCCAGAATTAAATGTCCTTGTTTTGTGTAAGTAGATAACAGATGATTTCGGTACAGAAATATTTTAAAACCCCTAACGAGTCTTCACGAAGCGGTCGGTGAAAAGAACAAAATTGCAGCGGCGATGCGAGGATTTACGTATACTCCGGTACTCTGCGAATTTAATAGTAAAAAGTCGACAAGTGGTCAGCGGATGAAGCAGTGGTCGGTACAATTTTCTACTTCATAGAAGTACCGGTGTAAGCAGGAAATGAGAGAAAAAATTTAATGGAGGAGGTAATTCAATTAATTTTGTATTTATTTTATCAGTCTTCCATCCGGATATGATCCATTAAATAGCTTTGGGCGTATATGAGAAAAAACGTTGTGTACCACATGCTAGTGGAGAGTGTCCGGATAGAATATGAAAGAATGCATTATTTAATACAATCTTCACTTACTACGATGAATATCTACAGGAATATTTAAATGTCCTGGCTTATCCCAAATCGGATGAAGCCAGGTCATTGTACAGAATTATAGCTAAATAGTCAAGAAAGAGAGCTTAACCTAGGTATTTAAGCACTATTAGGTAGGCATGGTCACTGTGTGACACAACCCCATTTAAAATAACAAAAAAAATTATACTACTACATCAGCCGACAAACGTCCACTGCTGGACATTGGTCTTTCTCAATGGTAGGGGGATTTGGGCCGTCTACCACCACGCTGGCCCAATGCTGGTTGGTGGGGAGCCAGAGCCTCGTATATTGATTAGTAGCTTGCACCACGAGCAGGTGAGGTTTACTTGGGCCCTGTGAGTTGTTGTTTGGGGCCCCTTGCACCCCATATTTTTACACCATAATCTTATACACGTTATATATATCTGTAGTAATGCATATAACAACTTGAAACATAGTAACAAATATATCTGTAACAATAACTATACTACAGTTCATACATCGCTTTTCCAGTAAAGTATATATTGTATAATACATCTAGGTAGACACTACCGCAGCTCCTATTCCTACCGCCAAATAGTAACGTGCAAACATTACTGTGTTCCGGTCTGAAGGGTGCTGAGATTTAACATCTTACGTCTAAAGGCGACGAGCGCAATGTGGTGTTGCTATGTAAACCATCTTAACCAGTGCTACGTTCTTAAGAGAAGGAGTATTACTTACCACCAAGTGAACGCCTTGCTCGTATTGTCGCCACGTCGAGTAAAAAAAAAGGATGTCTACAAAGATCCTTTACCATTTTTTTTATCGTTCACGTGATGGTAAGTGATACGCTTACCCATAACAACGTGGTGCTGGTTAAGACCACACAGCAACACAATGCGCTCGTCGCCTAGAAACGTAAGGTGATAAGTCGCGTTACCCCAGTAATTTCACTAGCATACAGCACCCTTCTAACCGGAACACAGTAATATTTGCACATTACTATTTGTCGATAGAAATAGGAGCTGCGGCGGTACCTACCCAGACGGTATCCGGCAGCAGAGACGTACCACCAGTGGAGCCATTCCTCTCATCCCCTTCAGAAGTTATTCAAAATTATTACCACATCCAGCCGTAGCTAGTCCGTGTCCTTTCACAACGTTAGCTCTCCAAGCATCCGCTGTAAAGCGCCAAACGACTCCGGCAAACTGAAAAGTTCCAGCGCACAAAGCGCTTATAAACAAAAAACGAAAAGAAAACGTATAATTCCCTTGCGGTTGAGTTGTGTAATCCCTTTGATGTTTGGTTTGTCTTTATCAGTCCGCTGAATTGTGAAGGAGCCGTGGTAACTTCACCACTGTTACGGTAATATTCAGCTATTATAGATAAAGAAGCGTGTTACCCATACGTTCTATATTTAGAACTGTTTCATATGCAAAAGGAGTGGAAACAGCAAATGTATTGATTTAAGAAACGATCTTTAAGGAAAGCAAGAAAATTAGGTCTAAGTATACTGGTAGGTCTCCATTGCCGGACACCGCCCAGGTTTTTTTTTATACCTCTAAAGTTACTAACTGATCTGCCTGATGGTAAGCAATTACCGTAATCTGTAAACGCCTGCAGCATCAGAGGTATCACTGGCGCGATGCCGACCCTAGAAGAACCTACTTCATTACCCGATAGACGTCCACTGCTGGATATAAGCCTCCCCCAATAATGGAGGATTTGGACCATCTCCCACCACGCCTTACCCTTATCACGCTCTTTTTGAAAGAACCACCGTAACTCCTATTTCTACCGTCAAATAGTAATGTACAAACGTTACTGTGTTTCGGTTTGATGGGTACTGTACGCTTGTGAAATTACTGGGGTAACAAGACATAATTGTCTCAACGCGACGAGCGCTATGTGGTGCTGTGTATACCATCTAACTCGCGCCACGTTGTTATGGGCAAACGTATTACTTACCACCAGGTGAACTCCTTGCTTGACTTGTCGCGTCGCTGAATAAAAAAAAAACTATTGTCAAGATTGTTTCTAGGGTGTATGGTTGATGAGATAAATATTTATATTACATTATCTTTCGTAATATTACTTAATTTTTATACTTCTCTACAGCTACTACCAACTACAAATGATTTCTACATTACTTACAGTGTGCTGAGAGCTTAGATTAAATAAACAGAGCTTCAATGATATAAAAGCGTGTAAATAAATATCAGCTAACTGTTAGCCTCTAAGTGGTTTCGCGATATATAGTATGGATTATCCTGTCCAGTGACATAGTCATACCACGTTTTTGAAATTTGCAATTCAATAGTGACTATAATGCCAAGTTGCCTCATGAAAGTGTGTAGAAATTACAAAGTACGTGTAAACACAACCAGTAAAGTAACTTACTACCGGTAAGT
>DWHM01000168.1:0-10722 GCA_018247595.1 Losaria neptunus creber | reverse complement strand
GTGTACTGCAGTAAAATTTAATATAAAAAGTAACTAAAAAATTGGATTTAAAATTTCCAGAGCTGAAATACAAGCAGCAGTGAGAAATGAGAAGGTGGTTATAGTTGCTGGTGATACTGGATGTGGAAAGTCAACCCAAGTACCACAATATTTACATGATGCTGGTTTTCAGAATATAGGTCAGTACTTCTTAACTATTGCTTTTATTTTACACTATATCCAAGAAACTTAAGTTCTATTTAGATAGAGTATGTAATAAATGTCTTTTTCCATTAATACCTTAATCCTGGAAATTAAATATGGAAATTTCTTTGTTAAAATTATCTTTAAGAATACAACGAAAAATCTAGTTACTTCGTTTATATAATTAAAAAAATTATTAAAAGCTTTTTAGAAATTTTATTACAAATATGAAGTAACATGTAAATGTACCTACAAAAAAAAAATACTGTGAGATTTTTTTACAGTGAGGTTTTTGGGCCAATCAACCTAGCTAACTATATCATCGTGTTGTAAATCTACCATCCTAGCATTGCTGTGTTTCGGTCGACAACAATAATATGCGAGCCAGAGTATTCCGCGCTAGCATACTTCAACATCCATAGCCTCATTATCACTTAAAATCATTACAGAAAAAAAATTAACGATGTAATGAAATATTATATAAAATTATGTACCATTTATATTATGAAATTATTTTATCCTCAGCATGCACACAACCAAGAAGAATTGCATGTGTTTCATTGTCCAAACGAGTTGCATTTGAAACTCTAACACAGTTTGAGAGCAAAGTGGGCTATCAAATAAGATTTGAGAAGAGCAAGTCAGCAGATACTAAAATATGTTTCATTACCGAAGGATTGCTTTTAAGACAGGTTGTGTTTTTTTTACAACTAAAATTAGGTTTATTTTGTATAAATTTTTTCCCATTGGATGATGTTAAGTTTTTGTTAAGGTTATGAGGAACTTTGCTTTTCACAACATATTAGAGAGTTGTAGCAATTGAAATTACTGGGGTAACAGGCTTTAATATTTTATGACTCCAGTGCATTGTATACTTTGATAGTTAAGATAACATTGTTATCGGCGTTGACTTATCATCAGATCTATGTTTTGTTTAACTCATCCGTTCATTAAATAAAAGCTGGCCTTACATTTGTACTATTTTCAGCAAATCTTAAAATTTACAAGTTAGTTCTTTATCATTGAGTCGTTGAACATTACACATTTGATTGATGGTAGATCTCTATTGCACTGGCATCATTTTCTAACCAAGCAGCCCAATGCAATGTATATACTTTAACGAGCGCCTCGGCATTATGGGCCGGCTTCTATCAGCTGAACGTTGCATATGTTGTCACTTAGCTGAATTATGAAATTATATGTTTTACAGATGTCTTCAGAAAATCTTCCCAATTACGATGTTATTATATTAGATGAGATTCACGAGAGACATCTCATGGGGGACTTCCTTCTTGGAGTATTGAAATGCCTTATACACAGTCGTAATGATGTTAAATTAGTGCTTATGTCTGCCACAATAAATATTAAGTTATTTGAAGATTACTTTTCTGCAGAATCAGCTGTAGTTATTCAAGTAAGTAATAAATTGATGATTTTATTGTGTATATTCTCGAAGGTGTTTATACTGTTTTCAGTTTCATATGATGTTAAGTGACAATGAGACTATGTATTGTGAAGTGCATTTGTCCAAAATATTTTGGATCTTATACTTTGACAACCAGAACACAATAATACTGTTATGGCGGCAGATGTGTTATGTAATAGTGGTAGTTAACCTGGCGGGTTGGAAAATCGCTATAACCTAAGAATTTACACAACACTAACTTCTAAATCGAATCAAGACCTTCCGTGTTACGAGAAGGCCCTGTTGCCAAAGACCTAGGAAGGGCCACATTAGTGTCCAAACATTAATGGTTTCCACTTTGAGGGGTATTGGGTGTAGTAAAATCATTGGGCTAGCAAGACGCAACATCTTAAGTCTTAAGGCGACGAGCACATCGTGGTGCAATGTATATCTTGACTAGTGCCACATTGTTATGGGCGAGTGTATAACTTATTAATAGGTGAATGTATTACTTGTCTTGTCTAATAAAAGAAAAGTATTTCTTAACGTTATATATGGTCTATATTACGACAGGTTCCAGGAAGATTGTATCCAATAGATTTACAGTACAAACCAATCCTCATAGACGAGAAACTAACTAGGAACGACAGGCTCGATCCTCAACCCTTCGTTCAAATAATGCAGTTGATTGACAGCAAATATCCAAGTTAGTGTTTTATCATTGGATCCATTGGAGAAAAAAGTAAAAAAAACATTATAGATTATTATAAAGCATGCAATTTTTTTTGTCTCTGTATTTCCATATAGCTAGTTTCTGCTACATTGAGAGGTAACTACGTATAGGCAAGCGCAGCAAACGTGGAAACATCCTTATTTGCGCAATATTGAGAACAGGCGTACCATTTACCATCAAGAGAAAGTTCTGCTCTTTTTTTGTTTAGTTGAATAAAACAAAAGTTTAAACAAAATTCTTTCTTACAGGCGATGAAAGAGGCGATTTATTGATATTTATGTCAGGCGTGCAAGAAATTACCTCCATTTGTGATGCTGCACAGCAGTATGCAGAGAAAACGAAGAAATGGATTGTGCTACCACTTCACAGTGGTCTGTCGCTGAACGAACAAGATAAAGTTAGTTATTTTCCTATAAGATAATTGTATAGAATATATAGGATACTTGGATCATATTATCGATATATGTCTTTAATAACTTAACAATATTTTTTTCTCCTTTTATTTAAGATCAAAACTACGGGATTCTAATACCGGTTCTCGTGAATTAGATTTAACACCTCTCGTTAAACATTTTGTTCAAAAAACTTTAACACCAAAGAACACATCGCCACTTAACACCAGATGGGATTGTGGTTAAGCTTATCCTTTAATGTATACAAAAAAGGAGGCCTATGTTCAGCAGTGGGCGTTTATCGGCTGATGGTTATTAGTATATATTGTAGATAAAAGAAGTCCTCGTTTGTGACAATCCGCGTCTAGTGTTTTGGTAGAAATGTGACAATTCCGTCTATCGAGGTTTTGTAACTAGTGTTTTGTTTTTAGCACAATTCATCTTACTTCTGTCCCTGTTGTAATTATAGGTTTTCGACTATCCTCCAGAAGGTGTACGAAAATGCATCGTTTCTACAAACATTGCCGAAACGTCAGTTACAATTGACGGAATTAGATTCGTCGTGGATTCAGGCAAGGTACATAAACGTTTTTAAACAAGTCAATTCTTTTTAATTAACAGTATTTATACATACATAAAGGAAAATATATTTTTAGGTTGTTTATGAGTACTTGGATATGTAAACTATTAGAAATTATCCTATTTATTATATTACGAATAGGTGATATTTCAGTGGGCTGTTAAGTAAATTTGACTCTGTTTCTAAGAGAACAGCGCTAGAAGTAAATGGGAAAACATTAAGCGAGTTGTGCATTTATTGTCCTTATCGTTATTATTCAATAAGGTCACGCATAAACGAATAGAATCTTCGTTGTTTTAATTATCACAAATTTTTAACAGGTTAAAGAAATGAGTTACGATTCATCGACGAAAATGCAGAGATTAAAAGAGTTCTGGATATCACAAGCAAGTGCCGACCAGAGGAAAGGGAGAGCTGGGCGAACAGGTGGCTAAATAAAAAAGACTTTTACTTCACTCTGTCCCCCCGTGACTAAGTTTTCTTTGAATTTTGGAAATCATTGGTTTGGTTTTGATCCATATGTTGCGAAGTTTGGTTGATGGAAGTGTTGTACCCGTCTGGCTAGGTGCCACTCGCATATTTTAAATCTGAGGCCTTAGCACCATTGCTGTGTTGCGATATAAGAACTGGAGTATTATGGCGAGCTCGCTTTATCATCGATCGCTCTATTGACACTTGACATCATTTTAAATTAAGGTTAAGCTTTATCCCATAGTATTTAAAAAAAGCTACCTTTTCAGGACACTAGTTCACATAATGGTCAGTGACACGTCTATTTATTCAAATAAGGTACAACATTATGCCCATGTTCATATCATATGTCAAATGTTTGTCTAGCTACAGTGCTACTTTAAAAGAATGAATAAAGATGTGAAGATCTTTTAAAAAAAATCCTTTAGTTATAGTAAAGTTAAAAATGTCCACAGGTCCCGGTGTATGTTATCGAATTTATTCAGAGCAACAGTACTCCGATATGGAGCCTTTTAGTACACCTGAAGTGAGCAGAGTGCCCCTGGCGTCTCTTTTGCTTCTGATGAGTTCATTAGGTGTAAACGATGTCCGACGGTTCCCGTTCCTCGATTCACCGCCGGAGGAATCAATTGAAAATGCGGTTTTGGAATTAAAACAGCACGTAAGTATTCTTCAATGACTGGCTGATCGTTTGCTAAATATAATGCAACGGTATCTGTAGTTGTTCAGTAATAATGGTTATTGGTAATCAAATGCACCATCGAACTAATAATTAATTGAAATATAGAAAAAAATAATACTTATCATCACGTTTTGTGAAATAAATTACAAGACACCTACATATGTTCCAGCTGTGGACTTCTGTATATTCAAATGATGATGATAATGAACTTCAATTACTTAAACATTACGATTTCTATTAATCAGGGAGCATTATCCTCCAACGAGAAGTTGACGTTGCTTGGCACCGCTTTGGCCAATTTGCCGGTTGAAGTATCACTGGCCAAGGCGCTAGTGATCGGAAGTGCTACTTTGCCGCCTCATAAGCGGGATTCCGCCCTAGCGCTTGCCGCAGCGCTGGGAATCAGGTCGATCTTCACCACCAGAGCCCACAGGGACTTCGAATGTGAGGTATAACTGATATACGCAAAGTGTTTGCAGTCTAAGATTATTTTAATGTAACAAAGCACAACACGAGTCTGACTTTTACCTGATGGCAAAAGCTTATTTGTCATAATTTTTCTGTGCCCTGTAAATTCGGGATCGGCACAATACTCCACTCCACTTTTACCATTCCCTACTATCAACCACAGTTCACTCTTTCTATATGAATGTCTTCTTTTAGACAGTCCATCCATCTCTTCTTCCGCCATTCGCTCATCTAATTTTTTTCCTTCTATATTACATGCAGGTTCTTAATAATTATGCGAGTGGTTTGTCACGATTTGCTGGTAGATAACTTTGTAGCCAAAAAAAGCGACGACTACAATGTAAAAAAAAGAATCCTTTGTTATATTTTTAGAACGCAAGGAAACCCGACGAGTCCGACCATGGTGATCCAGTAACTCTGCTGGCGCTGTACTGCGCTTGGTTGAGTGTGAAAGCGGCGGGGAGGGGAGGACGCGACTGGTGCCGACGTAGAGGAATAGAGGAGCAGCGCTTGTACGAACTCACCAAGTTGGCTGCACAACTGCGTGGACTTTTACAGGTGATATATTGATAGTACTGTGCAGTCATGTCCAACATACAGCTCGTCGTACAATGGTTATAAGGTTAGATGTCTTATCATTGATATAGATAAAATACTGCATATAAATTTCAATTTCTTAGTGCCAAGAATGTACAGCCTCTGAAGTTAGACTACATTTTCTTCCTTTACTCAGTCCAATCATTGGTTTTAAAACTTTTAAATCTCGCTAAGGAATATTGGTATTCTATAGCTAGTACCTGTGTGGTTTGTGGCCATTTTAACTATCTGTGGTAACTCTCAGTGCGTAATAACATGTTAATAATTATCCGCTTATTTATTATTATGTCTGTATGATACAAATATCTTTTTCATTATTTGCAGTAAGTTATTTTTTTTATTTCTTTATATTTCTAATATCTGTGTAGGATAACAACTTAATGGAGGGTCCGGAACCGGAAAATATGTCGTCTGCAGAGCGTGCGCTGCGTCACGGCCAAATGAAGCAATTGAAAGACATGAGAAGGTATTTATAAATATTATTATAACAATACAGAGACTTAACGCCTTGTTTACCAAAACACTGAGAGCAGTGTGGTGCAGTGTTTATCATCTTAACTAGCGCCACATTACGTTAGTCAAACGTATCACTTACGATAAGTCGAACGTCGTACTCATTTCATCGCTTTGTAGTTTAAAAAAAATAATACGATAACATAATTTGCAGCTTTTTAGTAGAACTGTCTTGTAATTCTGTTGAATAAATGTAATTACTAAAAAAAACGAAAAAAAGGTCTAATATATTTCAAAAAGTTTTTAATGTAATTGAATATCCTCCTCGTGTATAATCGCAAAAAAAATGCTTCCAGGCAATATAAACAGAAAGCAGCTGAGGAGTCAAAGCGCAAAAAGCGGCTCAAAGTCGACTCTTGGGAGATCGTTGACGATAAGGAGGAGGACAACGCCCTAGACATACGGGATATCGAGTTTCGCATGACGAACGATGCACAAAGGATCAGGGCTTTGATATCAGGCTCCAGTGCTTCTAGCGGCCGCGATCTTATCATGCTAAAGGTAAGAAATTGCTGCAATAACAAAGGCAACATGGTTGCTTTGTAATGCGGTATTCCGTAGTTAGATAAATTAAGTCTTAAGTGGCTTACTGCTTGCCGCTATTGTAAACGAGAGGTGCCTATTTCGATTCCGGGGCCACGTGTAATGAATGTTCTAACCGTGGTTTAGAACTACTTCCACACGGGCCTAATGAGATCACCTAAAAATGTTCACAAACAGGGTGCTAGAACGGTTTCCTCAACCCGACTGTGTTTCTATATGGACCGATGGTGTAGTGAAGATCGCAGAAAATCGCTGAATGCAAACAACATGATCAGGGTGGAAATCTTTGGGGATGCTTGTGTCCAGCAGTGATGTTTATGAAATGTATATGTTTTAGATCGTGTTATGCAGAGCTTTGTACCCTCAGGTGGCAATAGCGGATGAGTTTAATCATTGCAAGGTAAATTGTTTTTTATCTACATTGGGCTGACACTTGTTCTCAATTTGACATAATGTTAAGTGACAAAGAGGCCGTGAATAGTAAAGTGTGTATGCCTACAATATTCTGGCCTTTGTATATTTTGACAATTGGACCACAGCGACACTGTCATAACGTCTGATTAATTATGAATTGTTGCCAGCCAGCGGGTTTGAAATAATCGCTCTAAAGTCAAAGTGACTTCCGTGGTATAAATCAAGCGGTTAGCAACCGCGTCACATAGTTAAAAAAAGTTTAATTCTTAAAACAACTTTATCTTAAAAAAATGTAGACGTTTTTTCTTTATATTATTTAAGAGTAATTCCCTTACCGCCTTCGTGGGGCATTTGCTAACCGCATGCCTTGTACAATTAAAAATAGAGAACTCTGATTTGATTCTAGGGCCACATTCATGAAGTTTGGTTAGTGACAATGTGTTTGAGTCTGTCTAGGCTACTACCATCATATTAATTGTAAATCTGCCCCCATAACAGCATTGCTTTCTTCCGGCTGTCAACAAATGAGAGCAAAGCTATACTGGGCGCGAGTAATAACATTTGAAAAAAACATTTTATAAAAGAAAATATTTACGTAATCAAAAACCTTTTCAGTCAGTTTCGGAACAACTTTACCACACCTGGAGCAAGCCCTTCGTCTATTTACATCCGACTTCGTATTTCGGTAAAAACCCGAAAATTTTGCAGCTGACCGAATCGGACATAACAGCAGAGACGCCGCCGGGGTACAAAAGCAAGCTACCACTGTCCACAAAACATCAGTTGCTGTGCTATTTGTAAGTTATTCTGTATTAGTTATATTCTTCAAAGTTTTAAATTTCTGGATCAGCGAGTTGTAATAACATGTCGTGAGCGAGGAGCACAAAGGGGCAGTGTTAATATCCTATCCAGCACGGCACTCTTTGGAACAATCTATCCACCATTTGTCGTAATTTTTGTCAAATTGTTTCTTCTCCAGGTTGTAATGCACTATATTAATTATAAAAATAATGTATAAGGTACCAGCCCAAATATCTGGATTTTTAAATGTGAGTCTAAAACTGTAGTGGCCAAACGTTACTACGTTTACTTTTCAATAGATATGTAGCTAGTGAAATTTATAAAGAGGTCCTATATTAAGGGTGTAGTGCGGTACTACCGTATTGACTACCGGCTGGTCTTAAACTGTGTTATATATAAAACCATTTAGTAATTTTTTCAAAAGTTAGTTTTATGTTACATAATTTTTTTTTATGTAAAGTATTTAATCGTTCGCTTCCGTTTCAGGTCTTTACTTGAAACTACAAAGCCGTATATAGTGAACTCCATGAGGATGCCGGCCGCGCAAACCCTGTTGCTATTGTCGCATACTATCGACACAAACATCGGATTCACAAGGTAATATATATAACGGTGTTATAGTTGCAACACAGTAATAAGTATTAAATATACATTTAAATTTAAAAATATATATATTCCAAGTAGGAGGTATACTCTTTCTCACGCGAAGAACTTATAATTTTTTAGGTTAGTCTGTGATTCATGGTTGTTATTGGAATTTCCGTATCCGGACACGGGTTTGAATTTGCTTCTGAAGGCCGTAAAGTTACGGCAGCGCTGGGATTCTCTAATTAATTGTAGACTATCAGGTATTTATTTATTTTAATCTGAATAGCCAACTTAATATCTAGAATTTAATATACGTTAAACAGATATATCTAACTTGTGACTTAATAATTTTCTTAAACACTTTACCAAAGCCTGTGCGGATTTTTTTTTTCACTGCCTCATTATCATCAACATCACAACCTATGGACATTCATTGCTGGACATAGGTCTCTTGTAATGTATTCCAATCAACATTACGTTGTTCTATATTTGTTCATTAGTTCATATTAATTTATTTTTAATAATTTTGATGTAATCACTATATAACGTTTTTTTAGTTTTTACTGTTCATATATATAGCAAAAATGAAATCAAGTTTAAGTAAAGTTTACTTAACTTCGCTCTTCTTTTCTGGAGATAAGTTTTAGTGGGTGGAAACCCACACCTCATGTGGGCAGAATCCCAATAAAAATCCTCTTGGTGATAACCTTAAGTGTGTTGAAAGCGGCTTTGGGAGCTCCAGCGGAAGGCACTAGTGCCGAATTAATTAACTTAATAAATGCCTGCAGACGCGAATCCCAGTAAATCCGTGGAGGGAGAATTACAAAAGATGAAGCAAACATCAAAATCGATGTACGAGGAGCTTCAGTACGATCTGTCCTGTGACGTCAGCGCTTACATGAACTGCCACGTGTACTATACGCTGAAGAGGCTCCTGCCGGGCGATCTGAAAGTGCTCTACCATGGAGGGGACGATGTACAACCAAGTGTCGATCCCAACCCTTTCGAAGAGGGCTTTGAATGCCGTCCACATGAGATGAAGGGTGGCGTTTATATAACTGACAATATTGTTTACAATTGGTATGTTATAAAGTTGAAGAAATTTATTTTTTGATGATCATTGTCTTGTGTGCCCGAAATACCCGGTGTGAGTATGATTACTTGATATTACCTGATGGTAATTGTTAGGCGATAAACATTTTATTACTCGTATTACTGAGAGGTACTCTCCTGGATAGTCAGCTGAAGACTGACTGGTGTCTCAAAATCAATACTGTGATAAAACAGTGTTACCTATTTAAAGTATTGCAAGTTTTCGCTTTGGTTAAAAATACTAAAATAATACTAAAATTAGCTGCGAATGATTATTTTCAATATTATTTACTACGTGATTTTTATTTATTTAAAAGATTATAGAATCTACATTCATATTAATAGTCATATGATCAGTTATTTACTATTTTATAATATTTTTTTAATATTGAACAATAAACTACATTGAATATGTAAATATTGCTACAAATAGCAAAACAGGATCGATAATAATATTTGTATTTAGCTTTATCTGAGGATACCATATCTTGCTATATTATTTCCAGCGTTGTCGACACTGAATGGAGTTATACCAATTATCAAGAAGTATACGGAACACCTTGGATCTGTCCGGACTGCGAAATGTCGCTGTGTTTGTCACCTCTTGAAAGGTTGCAGCACAGCCGATTCATTTGCTCATCTAAAAGAGAAGAGAAGAAAGCGGAAGTTACGAAACCGCCGCGCGTCATTAAGCCTAACACTAAGGAGTACAATTGTGACGTTTGTAATGAAGTCCTTCATATGACTCCCGTCGAAATACTTAGACATAAAAAGTTTTGTAAAAGTAAAGAGAGTTAAAAAAAAGTTTTGTCGTTATTTTGTATGTGCGTAATGAACCTATGAAGTAGTTGCAGACTATCGAGTGGTAAGTATCACTATAACAATAATTTGGAATTTGTTTTTACAACAGTATAGTTAATATAACATATATAGGAAAGAGACCGTTAAGCTAGTATCACTGCAACTACTACTAACGCCAAACAGGAGTGTACAATATTTACTGTATGTATGTTTAATGGTCCTGTTCCTCTTCTTTTCATGGAATGAAAAAAAAATCAATGTCTGTAGCTTCATTCAGACGAATAAATGCAATGTTCTCTAAACCATATAATGTATAGCTTAAAGATTTATTACCAATAAATAAGAATGTCATCGTTCAGTGAAGTTATTTTCAAAGGTTTTTCGAAACCAATTTGGTTAGCTGACACTCTCATATATCAGCTGTTGTATCAGCATTGCAGTGTTTCAGCTGTGTATACA
>DWHM01000167.1:0-10733 GCA_018247595.1 Losaria neptunus creber | reverse complement strand
CGTAATACCGACACTCCTCTCCCCCCGCGACTCCACCACGGCTGCAGTGGCAGTGAACACGGTGCTGGCTCACCGCACCCTGCCCCTGCAGCCCACCGGCACACATCCGAAGTGAGCTGCTAAATCCAGCTCACCTGGAGTGGCCCACCACGGCCGGCCCTGTACCACGGGCCGGCCCGTAGGTTCCCCTTAGCTTCACCGTGGGTGTCCAAGCCACGGTTACTGGAGCCCCGCCACGACAAGGCGGGAACCTGTTCGGGGGGATGGGTTTTTTGCCTGCAAAGGCATATCTATCCCATGGTACCCTTTACAGGGTTACCATAATCTATCTAACTACATCCACGCATTCATTAGATAGAGATTGTAAAAAAAAAAAAATATGGTTCCCATCTAAAGGTGATGGTGGAAGTCTTCAATATAACATTCTGGTGAGATTTCGATATCACCATTCACGCATCTGCTGCTGGTGTACTCCAGCTTTCAAGACCTAGTATCTCGACTCCACCGTCCTTGGAGGTGAAGTCCCAGCAGTGGGACCCACTAGTGGGCTGTTCACTAAGAAAGATATTACAATCAATAACACGCAATGTGCGTTTGTTACATCAGTGATAATCACATCGGATAAGTGATGGTGAAAACACGTTTTATCACGGACGATTGTTTTTTATCGTTTTAGATAGCGCTTGAAATATATTATTGCGCTTATTATGTTATTCACTTTCTTTTGCGTGTTGCGGTTGAATTTACTGATGAAGATTTTTTTTTAAGATACGATCAAGACGTTCACCTGATGGTAAGTGATACTGCCTATAACATGGCGCTGGTTGAGATGGTATACAGCACCACATTGCGCTCATAATACTACATATAATCTACTGGCGGTAGGTCTCTTACTGGTCAACGTCTAGGTAGGTACCGCAGCTCTTATTCCTACCGCTAAACAGTAATCAAACATTACTGTGTATACTGAAGGGTGATGTATGATAGTGAAATTACTGCGGTAACGACACATAACATATCTCAAGGCAAGTACAATGTTTCGTGTGTACCATCTTAACACGTGCAGTTGACAGATATATCACTTATCATTAAGTGATAAAAAAAACAGTTTCTCGCCAGTAAAGTATACTTGGTATAGTCCAGGTTACCTGATGAATGGAGACGGAAGTAAAAAAAAACAGTAAAAGTATTATCAATGGTAACACTTGCCATTAATTCGAATTTATTTAAAATTCCCATAACCGAACTCTTCTCTCCATAATAAATCTCTCCGTGTCCACGAGCATTCCTCTTCCATTCACCAAAACACCATTACAGTTCAGGAGTTCAGACCATGGAACTCACCAACGCATATTCGATATGCATGTCCAGCGGTGGACGTCTATCAGCTGATGAAAACCTCTAACTTCTTGTGTGTTATATACATTCATCATCATCAGCTGATAGAAGTCCACAGTCTTCCCCTAATCGATATTTACTTTCTAAAAATAGATTCTTAACTACCATCTTACACTTTAAATTCTTCTTTCCTCTCCCATTTGCTGTATTCGCTGGTTGCTTTCGTCAAATAGTTTCCCAATTATTAAATGCACCATCTTTTGCTTTCAGTTAATTACTTTTTTTGTTACTCCAGTGGGTTGTATGGAAGAGATTACTCCATTTATATTTTTATCTAAAATTTGTTATCTGTTGTAAATGTAACCCGTACAATAAACAGTATTATTATTATTATTATTATTATTGCCATTAAGTTAACGCCTTGCCCGTAAGTACAGATACAAAAAAATTATACGTTATAAGACCTATTTATGTGTTACAGATAAAAAATACCAAATTAGTACAAACGTCAGCGGCTTGCAGCTGATGTACACTGATTTCGATGAGTGGACCTGCAGGTTCAAGGAGCGTCTCCAGACAAGGTCACGAGGTTTTTTACCTGTATTTTTTACAACACCTGATGGTAAGTGATACGCCTGTTATAACAACGTCGAGTTAAAATAGTATACACAGCATCACATTGCGCTCGCCTTGAAACGTTAAGTCTAATTACCATTTTACTGGTGGTATGTCTCTTGCCTGTTACCGTCTAGGTAGGTACCGCAGCTCCTATTGTTACTGACATATAGAAATGTGGTAACATTACTGTGTTTACTGAAGGGTGATGTATGATAGTGTAATTACTGGGGTAACGACACTTAACATATGTCTCAAGGTGATTGCAATGTGGTGCTGTATACCATCTTAACCAGCGCCATGTTATGGGCAGGCGTATCATTTACCACCAGGTTCCGCTTCGTAGAGTAAAAAAAAAACACAGTAATTTCACTAGCAAACGTCACCCATCAGTAAACAGTAATGTTTGCTCATTACTATTTGGCGGTAGGAATAGGAGCTGCAGTACCTACCTAGACGGTAACAGGCATTATAAATCTACAACTAGTAAATTACACCAGCTATATAATCCACCGGAATCTTAATCAAAGTATTTATTTCCAGGTCCAGGAATGAGGAGGTCAAAGACTTCATCAGTCTTTCTGGATTGAGGATAACGGGGAAAGTACAAGACCAACCATCAAATAATGAAGCTGCTGACCTTACATTACACAATATATTTTTATATTAGCAAAGGAAATGAAAACAAACCAGTTACTTAAAAATTTACTGATGACGCGTAAGGGATTATAATATATTATTTTAGGCATTTTAATGTAATACACCCGAACCTGGCGTCGTAAATGAACGTATCTACACGTTTGATAGTTTTTAACTTTACAAATATTTTGCAGAGCTGCTATGTATACAAGAAAGCAACGGCCGACGTCCCTCGTACGAGGTGCGGCGCGCGTGCTTCCTGCCGCTGCAGCTGGCGCTCGAAACCAAACGTCCTCGCCTCGTAACATACGCACTCCAGGGCTTTCATGTGAGTCGTCTTAGAGCTCTACTGCATTTGAAATACAATATCACTTTTTTAATGTTGTTTTGTTATTATTAGCACTATCACCGCGGCGTCCACTTCTGGAGTCTTCACGTGTGGACAGAAATTTTCAATATGACACGTGATACACTCCGTATGAGACAAGTTAGATATTTCCTCCGATACTATATGCGGCACGATTTGTTTCGAAAAGCGTCTAAATAAGACGTAATTATAGACAAGGAAGATCAGCTTCTGTTTTAAAATTAATAACACTTTTGTGCTGAGCAGCCGAATGCGATACATAGAGAATATAAAAATTTGACTTCTCTGGAAGCCTATTTATCTTCAGCCATGTTTTTAAGGTTTGTACTGTTAGCAAATATAATGATAATATTAATGACATTTAACTTACAGAAAATACTTCGTGACGATCGATTTCACAGAGGCATAGAACCTGAAGACGATTCGCTATGGATGCCGTCACAGCTTCTATGCGCTACTGCTTCTGTCATGTATCATCTACCTGATACACAGGTGATGAAAATTATAATTTTTTAATTACTTTGCAATAAGTTTACGGCTAAATAACGAAATGAGCAGTTCACCGTAGTGATAGTAAGTGATACTATAAATTAAGATGCTTACATTAGACTACCCCCATTACGTCTCAAAACTAAATGTAGTTGGATCGCTCCAGTAATTACACTGCTTCAATGGGCACATAGCTTGACAGTCTTGTATAAGAGGGACCTAGTATATAATTAATTGTATATAAAACTTATATTGTAGGTGCAAATATTTCGCATGTATCTTTCACTGGCGCTGTCACCGCGGCGTACACTTAATGGGCGGCTATGTGTATGGGCGTGCGGGCGGTGCGGAGAGGCGGCCGGCGCTGCGCCGCAGGTCGCGGCCGCTGCACGCGCAGCTGCCGCGCAGGCACTCCGGGCTTACTGCATGCAGCTGGGTTGTACTCTCTTTCATTCAAGCTCCGAGTGCTCTAATTAAGCAGCGATTAACCGCTCATTAATTAATTTAGAGATCCTACTTACCACTCCAAAGCAACAAATATGTGAGCTAGTATATTCTGCATGCGTGTAAAACGAGGTTTAGTGCCTCACTCTTGGCAAATGTTAATCTATCATCTTGTATATTTGACCAGAGACCGTTATTTTTTAAGATGTGTATACCGTTAACGTCTTTCCATAGTGGGATGTTGTCATGTACAAATTTCCGCCGCAGCGCCTATACCGCGATATTGTAAAAATTATACCGAGTTTTTATTTAAATTACCCCGGAACTGATGAAGTTTATATCGTAAAAGAGACTTAACATCTTCCTAGTCATTAGGTGGCGAAGACAATGTATTATTATTTAGAAATAGCGTTTCGTTCAAATTAAAAACTTTAAATAATGCACTTGCTAATAATGTATAGAAAAATATACTAAGTACGATATTTGGTATCAGCAGACGAAGAATGCCAAGAGTTACTGTCAGAAGGGTCCCCAGTGGGCAGGAATCATATCGTGGCTGTAGGATGCTACAGTGAAGTGATACCAGTCATACAATATTTGTGTAGTAGATTGTCGGAAACTCAACTGTAAGTATCATTTTGCAGTAAATCTGATAATATTATTATGCAGTTGAAATAGAAGAAGTGATAAAACGTATTTATACGTGTTAAAAATTTCAGAATACCGAAACAGAATCCATTGGCGTTGTTTTTCCTGGACTGTCTACTGACGTTGATGTCAAGTGTCTCGGAGAGGGTGTGTGGCAATACACACTTCACCACATTCTTATGGCAGAAGTTTTGTCCGTCTCTCATCTCCTTCCTTGGTACGCCACGGGTTGACAAAAATATCAAAGCAAGGTAAATAAATCAGTGTTAAATCTTCCGATCTTGAAAATTAAAAAAATTAGTCTTATGTAAATAAAAAAAGTACAACATCTACACTTAATAATTTTGCAGAGTCGAAAATCGGATATTTGTTCATATGGAACTTCTTTTAAGTTTAACACAAGAAGGTTTTTTCCTTTATAATTAATTTTTAACTTTTAGGGAACACGAGGGACACCTGGTGGATGATTCAGGACGAGGTTCCGGTGCATTGGTGTGTGCGCCTAGCTTCAACAGTAAGCAAGCTAAAGCTATTTACAGGTAAGTTTTTTTATAGAGGTACAGACATTGATTGCTTTTTTGGATATCAATTTAAAGATATTTAATTAAAATTTTATTTGGATTTTACTATTATTGCAGCATAGCAAACCAGCTGGTAAGGTTAGTGGGATCTATCTCGAACCTCCGTCCTGTACTGGAGGCGTTGTATCACAGAATGCTGCTGTATCCACCGGTAACACACCGCGTAGAACCGCTGAGGAGCGCAAGAGAACTTCTACAGCATCCGAAGAGATTATGCCAATTAGTCCTACTGAAAAAAACGGATCACCTGGAGAGGCACAGCGATGACATGGCTATTATTAGATTGTAAGTTTCCAAGTTAATTTCGAAATCTTTCTATAATGATCTCAATATGATTTTTTTTTAATCAACCTATAACAAAATAATGGAAGAGTAATATTTAAATATGATCCCGGTTCTGAATAAATTGTTACAGAATAATGGATGGTATAGAAGACTGCGGTCGCAGCGGTAATCCAGAAGTAGTGGCGGCAGCGGTTGAATGCGTGGTTTCATTGCTGGACGCTCTAGAGAAACTTTGCTCTACTTCCAACGACTATCTATCTCCTGATATTGCCACGTTAATACTGAAACACTGGCCAAAACTACAAGACGCTGATTATACTGGCCCATTGACTTACCAGACTTTAGCCCGGTTACCTAGTCCTTACAGGTAAAATTAAAATTTTTCGTAAATACAGTCAGTAGTGACCTTGGCTCGCTACTAAGAAATAGTAAAAATTGTTTTATTTATATTCCGGGATTAATTAGTTCTATGGCTGGTATTGATGTTAGTTGTGGAATTATATTAGTGGCAGAGTTTTTTCGATCCCTCCAAGTTACCCTTTACAGAGTATTCTAGTCAAATACACTCCTCTATTCGGGCCTCATTATCATTTAACATCATGCAATTGAGGTCAAGTGATTAATTCATTGTAACTTTATGAACATAATAAAAATCGGCGGTCAGTAGTAAAAGCTGTTAGTAGTTTTGGTTTCAGATATTTTCTGTAACGTGAGGCATTTGTTTCAGGGACGTAGTGGCAGTGTTACAAAGTAATGAAGAAAAGGAACACGATTCTTCGGGTGATTAATAAATAAAACTTGTATCGTTAAAAGTTTAATGAATTTAATTAAATTAGGACACCGGGAACCAATGAACCGATATGTTCAAAAAACAGCCGCTTTCATGGACGTGTGTCATTTCCCTAACCGCACATGTCCAGCGGTCGGTGAATGGCCTTTCTTAAAGATCCTTCATGACTTTGACGGCAACTGAGAACTTATTGTTCTTTCTTAATATTATAAACTAAATTTACTCAGATACATCCGGACCGGAGAACATAAGTTCGGGAAGCGACGGCGAGGTGGACTCTGATGTCGACAACGTATTCCTGCCGTCGCGAGCAAGCGACCCTTCTCCGAAAAACACGCACAACGACCTCCCCGAGAAAGCGACGGCTATACCAAAGACACTCAATCTTGGCAGGTGATTCATAATTGTTCTATATGTCCTAATAGGCCTAGAATCTCGACTGATAACAATTTTTTAAATTTTAATATGGGTATAACAGAATATTGATAAGAACTTGTTAATTTCAGATGCACTATAACTGAATGCAATGTTGACCTAGAGAGACACAATGCGAGGCAATTTGTTAAGACACTACAAAATTCTTTGTTGCCGAAGCTGATAAACTTGAGGACTTGCATAGAGGTAAATGAACTGACATCCTGTAGACTTAAAGAAAAACTACATTTACTTACAAAATCGCGGTTTTGTGCGTTAATTGATAAAAAATTGAGGATCATATTTGATAGACAATTTTTTGTTCTATGACATTATAAAAACGTAAATGTAAGCTGTTCGACGGTAATGTGAAAATTAACTGTTTAAGGTTTTATAAGGGCTGTTACTAGCAAAATTATTGAGGTAACATTATAACTAATGTACATTTACAATAACAACATATTTTCAGGCGACAAGCGCAATGTATTAGTATTCGAATTAGTTGTTATTGGTAAGTGAATAACTAACCATCGCATTTATGACTGGCTTATATTTGTCACTTGGAAATATAAAGAAATTTAATATTAAAAACGTATGGTTCTGACAACATAAAATTTTTGAATTTTCTTAACTATTGATCTGCAATACACGTTGAGCAAACTAAAAAAAAAAGCCTACTGTAATTATTCTTTTTTATGGTCGGTTAGGTGGACGAGGCGATGCAAGACTTCGCGTCGAAGTGTTGCCAGCACAATGCTACGCAGCCGCCTGCCACCTCCTGCATCATGAACGCGGATGGTGTGTACCTGGCAACATACGGCGCGCTTTTGCTCACTTTGAAACAGAGGCGTATCAAGTATTACAATGAACCTAATGTAAGTTGCATTACGTAGTTTAATTTTTTTATAAAGTAAAAAAAGGTGCCAACTCACAGTTACTTTTAACTCTGCACCATAAAGTAAGATGTAGAAGTTTTGTATACAATTTCCCAACAGAAAATTCAAGTTCCTCTAACCGAAGATGAGTTCGTAGATGAAGTGCAAGGGAGCGGCGTACTAGTTTATCTATCAGCTACTTGGCTCCGGGAATTGTATCAGCAAGTTCTGGCAAATGATTTATTAAAGGACGTACCAACGTTCGACCATCCCCTTATACATCTGCTTTCTGGTAAGTCGTCCACAAGTACCTCTCAATGCTCCCACTGATGGGACTCTGGGCCTTCTCTTACAATGTGAGAGATTTTCTTCATCCTCTATGCTGGCTAAATGCCGATTGGAGGGAGGCATATCCCGTTTCCCCACGATATTTTCTTTCTTCAGAAACTTAATCTCAATGGGGATAGAATCCATCCCTGTGTACGATCGCTTTGTAAACTGAGCTATTGTACTTATAATAACTTATTCTTAAGAAACTCGTCGCCTCCAAGAACGACGTAATGTTTTTATTAAATTCGTTAATAATATTCCATACTTTTGTTTGAGTGTTAATAATTCCTTTTAATAGACACTTCCGTCATTTATTACATGAGTGTGAAAATTTCGTTGTATAGATCTCGGAGGCTTAGACCAGAACCCCGTCATGTCAGATTGGCAGAAGCTTAAAGAGGTGTCAAGGCTGTACTGTACCACTGACGATTCACCGCAGCATCAGGCAAGCTTACGATGGGCGCGACGGTAAATCCCGGCTCCTAATATTTGATAAATAAAATTTAATTTCAGGTTTTTCTTTCAAATTTTACCTCATTGCAAAGTTGATATTTTATTCATTTTGTATACATATACTACAATAACAAAATTTTATTTGGACAAATTTTATTTACAGGATACTGACTTGCATCTGGGACTCCATGGTAACGGTGTTAAGTGTACCACTAACCGGATACAGAAACAAGAAATACAAGCTGCAGGGGATAATATCGAAGAAGATCAACACATTCGGCAAGAGGAAGAGAATTGCGTGGGAAGGACTTACAATACAATGTCTAGAAGGGCTGCACAAAGTAAATACTATATTTTAATCAAATGTTATTACCCTTTTCATCAAAATCGTACCTTACATATAAGATAAGTAAGAAATCACCATCAGCCGATAAACGTCCACTGCTGGACATAGGCCTCCCCCAAAGACCTCCATTCCAATCGGTCCCGCGCTGTCTCCATCCAGCGGATTTCCGCGACCTTCACCAGATCGTCGGTCCACCTAGTGATGGGCCTTCCAGCACTGCGTTTACCGGTGCGCGTCCGTCACTCTAGGACCTTACTGCACCTCATATAACCATCATAGTAATAAACAACAGCTTATGTTTATAAGCAAATAAATATATCGTAAAATCAGTTTATACTTCTCAGGCAGCCAGGATCAGCAACACTTTGAGCTTACAGAACCGGTGCAGCAGTATTTTGGCCTTACTTGCCAACTCCGCAATATCTCAGCCACCGAATGGAAAGATATTGTCGACACATGCTCTGTCATTGGATATACTTATCACAGGTGATATAACAAAAAAAATCTTCTCCAATTCTTAGTCTATGTCAGTTGGTCGGGAAATGTCCGCAATAAATGAACCTGGTGACCATTGCATAATTTCAGGAGGTTTAGAACTTGGCTCTAAAGCGCCCGAATGCTGGGAACATATATTCGGCGCCTGCCACTACGTGTCCAGTCTTGAACATTCGTTGTTTGGGCAGCAGGGAAACAATGCGACACCAATCGTAACCATGCAGACTGGCAGGAACAAGACCGTATCCATACTACAGGCGGACGCCAAGCTTGGCCTCGACGGGAAAGACGACGAGACATGGTATCTGATGACATTTCGTTTTTATATCAATGAAAATAATGGGTCAATATATTAAAGTAAAAATGATTTAACACGACATCAGAAACTGGAGAAGACGACAGCGTAATAGCCTTGAGATGTCAAAAAAGAAATCGAGACCATTAGATCATAATCTAGACTTATTTGAGAAAATAAAGCCTGGTAGGTTTGATCTCTCTGTGAACATAATGGACGCAGTCAGTAAGAAAGATATCCAATTTCATATTTTTTTTAGATTGCTACTTATCTTGATTTATTTGATAAAATTAAAAAACCGATTAATAGTTTTCTGATAAATCAAAATATTTGAAAAACAGTTTTTTTTATCAACTATAGTATGAAGACTTTAATGGACTCTAGTAACGAGTATTTTATTTCAGTGTGGACGTTTTTAATTTCCTACAACCAGTGTTAGAGAATAACTTAAACACCGACATGTCCGTTGCAAAAATTGTTGAAACTTGTCGACAGGAGGTAAATATTATCACTTACATTACTACACATAAAAATAAAAACGTGATCAATTAATCACATTTATACAATTAACAATAATAGCTTCAGCAAATTTTATTTAAGTAAATTATATGATGTGTTCGTCACTTAACTTTAAACTAGGTAATGCATGTAGGATATGGCCGTGATCCATAACTTGGATAAAAAATTTATTTATTATCTTAAATACTATAACTCTTGAAATTATAGTTCTTTCTTTGTATAGTGTGGTAACGTCATATCCGGGTCTGGGGCCGCACGGGTGTGTTGCGCGTTGTCTTCAGCCGCGGACGCACTCTTTACTCGGCTTGCGGCCACCACTACACTGCCCACTCTGCGCGCTGCCCTGCGCCGTCTGGTCGCTCACCAACATCGCCTGGTGAGAAATGCATCACTATAGTGGAAACGCTGGTTATCAATATAGTGAAATATTACTTGCCGTACTCCACTCGTTAATAGTTTTATAAATATTTCAGTTTCTCATCATCATCCGCCTTTTTAATCCACTATTGGACATAGGCCTACTCCAATGTCTGCCTCTAAGTGCAGTCCTCAGCTTTTCGCATCCACCCTCTTCCGACTGATCTTATTATGTCGTCGGTCCATTTGGTGGGAAGGTGTCCTAAACTCTTGCGTCCTGTACGCGATCTCCATTCCAAGACTCCTCCCCATCGGCCGTCGCCGACACGATACAGGTGGCTCACTGCCACTTCAGTTTGTAGATTTTGAAAGCTATGTCGACAACTTTTGTTCTTCGCTGAATTTCTTCTTTCCGGATTTTGTCCCGTAGAGAAATGCCAAGCATGGCTATCT